>JAPMLY010001097.1:0-15000 GCA_026401115.1 Tetraselmis chui | reverse complement strand
TATGGGAGACGAGCTAACCGGAGCAGCGGCTCGACGGAGCGTTGTGTGGCTGCTGGTGTGGTGCGAGCGACCGATGCTGCGACCTCATGCGACGCGTTAGCATGCGGCATGTCACTTCGACGTACCTTACCAGTACACGTCGGCACGGCGAATATAAAATGAGCAGAGTAGAAGGTACAGGTACCCGTAGGATTTGAAATTGCCCCATGAAATAATAAAAGGCAGTGGAAACCACCAGGCAAAAAGGAAAAAGGAGGAAAAAAACCCACAGGAAAATAAAGCCCGAGGAACAGGAAGGCATGCCACAGCATCAGCACTGACCTCCTGCAAAGCATCGCGAAGATAAGAACCCAATATGCCATAAAAAGAAGCCGCAAGACGTTGTAGGAATTCTCACCGCACCCCCCCCCCAATAACCATCGAAAGGGAACAAAAGTAGATCGACGAACGAAATTTTGCATGCGAACCTAAGTGTCCTAACGCTGTGAAGAAGAGTCCGTTGCACCCGCGCCGGGGACGTGACGAGCTGCCACCCTAATCGCCATATGACCAACTTAGCCACCACACGCGCCAACCGGCCCCCATCCTCTAGAGCGAAGGGATCGTAGTAATGCACCGCTTGAACTGAAGGCGTGACAATTAAGGTGGAAGTACGGAGGTCCGCATCGAGTTTGCCTCGCAGAGCTCCCAATGCCAAACTGCCCGGGGTAGCGAGGCGAACGCCTATATGAGGGGCATTGGTGTTCGTTCGAGCGCTTGTGACCGTCACATTAGCAACAAGATGACGGTGTGGGGCCGTTAAGTCTAACCACACCACATCCCCAGTTCGATCTAAAGAAGCTCCCGACGGAATACGGCGGACGTCCATCCGTTGGTTCCGCTCCTTAGTAACCCCCACTTCAAGTATGAACTCTTCAAGTACGTGGACACCCCGATCGTGGAGTTGAATGACATACCAAGAGCACTTGCACCGGGGTATGTGGTCCAAAAGCATAGCAATTGTTGAGCACTAACCCAATATAGAGGTATCCGATATTGTCGCAACCAGCCGCTCAGTGGCTGGTTGTGCAATCAAAGTCTCTCATGGGAAGCGTTCAATGAGTGAAAAGTGCTGGTAATTCTGTAAGCAAACTAATTTGGAGCAGTCGCTATGCGGGGATTGAAGGAAAGAAGTTACAATGTGAAATATCTTGTCACCGCCCTCCATTGTGCTTGACTATTTATAGTTTAGCGAAGCTCGCCTTCGGTCTCGTCACGCGTCACGCTTCTTCAATCAGGTGTCGACGTGTCGACGTCCCTAGTCTTTCGCATGCCAGGCTGTGTAACCAATTGGCCTCGTGCCTAGCGTCTTGACGCACGGGAGAACTCATTGTGCGTATTGTACATACCGGGAGGTACATATACGTAAAGTACTGCGAACAGTGTCCTCGAGCTTCACAATGGCAAGTGTAACTGCTAGTGCACTACATCCGTGGAAAGTACGGTATAAATATCGTAGCGAGTACGTGTACTAGTCTTGTAACGTACTGTCACAGGAAGGTACTCGCCACATATACCGTTGACGAAGATCAAGACCCACAAGATTGTGGGGGAGCCTCATTGCAGCGTGGCCACTTCCGAACATGAGAGGCGCGCTCCATACTATAGCACAACACATGGTGTTGTGTCATCGTATAGCAATCGGACGGCACCGTGAAACTTGACTCATATGGAGCGAAAAAGAGAGCAGAAGCGCCACGACCCATACCCTAAGTCACTCGCATATAGTCATGTGCGGAAGGTTTGCAAAATGCCAAGAGGTCAAGGAAGGCACATGCACGAAGAATGCGCGAAATTGCGCATTGAATGTGGCCAGTGGCCCTCAAAATCTCCCGAGCGGGTGAGAGCATCGGGAGTCGGAAGTTGTAAGCAAGGCAACTAAGTAGCGGACGCAGCCGCATTGTCAATCGGAGGTACCAACAATTCGACATTGGGGCTAACATAATCGGAAAGGTCTTGATTTATTGTCTTTGTCAACACCGCGAGATCCAATTCCAAAAACCCGCCTATATTAGTTTTTGTAACGTACGAACTGCGCAATGGGGCCGCCCACGGGAAAGTATAAGCAACAACATGTAGTACTTTATGGCGAATAAGACCTTACATATGACCTAGCGATTCGGACTCGCAATCGATAATCAGATTGGCAAGATGTTGCAATGAATGAAGCATACCAAGCAAGTTCGACACTTAGCTCGAGGGGTATTGTATTAGGTCCTCCCAAGTACGATGGCAGTGAAAGTTGGCGCTTAGCGCAATTCAGTTGATCGAGCGTTTGTACATCATGAGAAACGCCCAAGATTCGGAACATTGCATCACGAACGGCCCTATTTGCAGTAGCAAGATAGATATGGTCGACAAATATCATGTGGGACGGTGCGGAGCAAAAACCCGTATATAGTTGCATACCGCACACGCGATCGACAAACGAGAAGCCGAATGTGCTCCCCAAAAGTCAAATGTAGCTGAGCACGCGATCTTGTGCAATAGCATTTGATGAGCCTCTACGGTATTTGTAGCCAAAAATGAACGTAATTGTCATTTTGTGATGCCGGATGGCCATCCGCCATCGAGAAGTCCATCGCCAAAGTGGCAGCTAGGGTACGAATACCCGCGAAACAGCGGGGACCATCGCCCGTATCACCTCATCAAATGCAATGCCCGTATCCAAAGGTGCCATGCACAAAGATTTAGTGTGTTGAGCCCTCGAGTAGACGTTCCCCAATTCCTTCGTAGCCACCGCAATCACAGTCGGGACAGATAGTGTTGTAATCGAGTATTTTCCTTTGTCAAAAAATGCATGCATTGCCGAAGATCATTGCATCGTTCCCCAATATCCGTCAAGGGGTGATGATCGCCAGGTTGAACAAAACATGCCAAGAGGATATCCTTATCGAACACCCGTACGAGACTCAACCGTGCCGTTCACGAGTAAAGCATCGTTGGTGTCGAAATAAAACACAATTGAGTCCCGTGAAAATATCATCTCAACCAGCGGGATGATGTGACTTAAGTCAACGTTCTTGCACAGCTCCGCAAGGAAACTCCGGCGTGAAATGGTGTTCAAGGCGGTTTCCATGTTGAGGAGGTAGGGGTATGTATGGTACCCTTCCATATTTGTTTGATGATTAACAATTAAAAATCTAAAAATGACACGAACGGAAGAAAAGCGAACCACATAAAGTAAGAACCGAATTGCACAAATCCAATTACGCATGCACTTTCCAAAATATGTATTCGTGTATATGTGCGTGTGTTTGTGTTTTATGCGTGTGTTTGTGTGAGTGTGTGCGCGCGCGCGCGTGTGTGTGTGTGTGTGTGTTTGTGTGTGTGTGTGTAAAGGCTAGGGATCAAGTGAATATTGTCGATATCGATAGTGGCAATGTTTCGAAACATTGATGTTAATGAACCCATAAATGGGGGAAAATCATCTACAATAACGGCTTAATGAAAGGTGTTTCCGCCGCCTTTGGAGCAGAAACGCCTTAGCTCTTCTCACACACCTCTCTAAAAAATGTTGTCATCGCTGCACTACCGTCAGCACATACCATCAGTTACGCTAAACTTGCAACCATCGACGTAGCTTACTAAAACTGGGTAAACCCGTCTTCTTCTCCGTCTGTCCGACATTGCGTGCTCCCTCCGACTGATCCAGAATTACATCCGCGGCCCGCACACCATGCCTTAATACCCCCAGCGGTAGAATCTTTCCTCCATATCATCAACCAATTAAATCTGCACAACAAACGGCCTTACCACCCACATTGGCAAGATCAAAGGACACAATAACCCTACGAGGGTAACATAGCCAACCTCTTAGCCAACGCCATTGCATATGGGCAATTCCATGATTAGATATATCTTAGGGGAGCTAGAGTTTCCTTAGGTCAGCATTGGACATTTTCATACTCCATCCTAACTACATGATGACCCTCACCCCCCAAAATAGATATACTATGACGCCAAAAACATAGCCTAGCGCCTCCACCATCACACAAATCCACTTGACCACACAACACGGAAAACTACTAGCTATAACCCAGTGCAACGGAGCATACGTATCCTTCCACGGCCGAAACACCTCCCACGCGACCACGCAACTCTCGCAAAAAAAGGAAATTATGTGGAGTGTACACAAAACCTGCCTCCGACCATGGAATCGACCCTCAAGTAATGCCTCATGCACGGCGATTTCACCGGCAACGGACACATGGCGGGCAACTTTCTCTCTATGTATGGCCTTGGACATAACAAACGCAACCGCGCCCCCGAACTCCTCCGTATACAACACGAATAGACCAACGGTGATCGTTGGGAGACTGTTATAGTTGGGAACGGATAGTTACACGGAGGTCGTGCCGGCCCCACAAGGGGGCCGGCTGTGGTGACTAGAGAAGTGTGTGGAGAGAGATGGCGGCCGGCGAAGGCACCGGCAAGGCCGGCCGACCGCCACTAATAGGGAATAGAGTACCGCTAATAGCATAACACTAAGTACTAGAATGACAAATAGCTACCTTGTACATAAGTACTATGCAACGGGATGCTAGTGCTAACACCCCCCCTCAAGGTAGCCGAGGTCTTGACGTCGTCCTAGCTTGCGTTGAGGAAGGTGTCATCTTGGTAGAAGGTGTAGTGCTTTTAGCGTGTGTCTCCGGCCGGGTAGGTGTAGCGACATGCGCTCACAAGAACGTGCCGCTACCGGCGAGTTGCCGATATGAAGCAGTTCCGAATGTACTGTGTAATGTACTAGTCTGACATGTAGCGGGAAAAACTGTCCACGGGAGAATTAGCCGACGCATGAGAGCGACCGGCGAGGAAGAAGCACAGCCAACAAGGCCGTTAGGAGCGTGTAGGCACGCAAAAAACATAGACGGGCGCTCGTGTTGACTCCCCCTTTCACGCCGTGGGAAAGTTAAGCTCCTCGCTAAGTAAGGTGAGTGTTGCGGCATTGCCTCGGGAAAAAATAATAACAGTACTAATTAAAGTACTGAAAGGCTAGGTGAGACTGAAAGTTGGGTGGGGCGAACGTGGCGCCGGGCGCTTTACACACGCTCTTCTCCTTTTTACGTGGGAGATGGTAGGACAGTCGCGGACAACCAGCTCGAAGGCGAAGCGTGGGGTCGGTGGGACGATGAATTACTAGCGTGGCGCCGAGCGCTTTACACACGCTCTACTCTTTTTTACGTGGGAGTAGATAGGACTAGCGTGGCGCCGAGCGCTTTACACACGCTCTTCTCTAGTGTAACTTGGTGGAGGGCCCATAACCTGTTATAGTTGGGAACGGATAGTTACACGGAGGTCGTGCCGGCCCCACAAGGGGGCCGGCTGTGGTGACTAGAGAAGTGTGTGGAGAGAGATGGCGGCCGGCGAAGGCACCGGCAAGGCCGGCCGACCGCCACTAATAGGGAATAGAGTACCGCTAATAGCATAACACTAAGTACTAGAATGACAAATAGCTACCTTGTACATAAGTACTATGCAACGGGATGCTAGTGCTAACAGAGACCGTCGGGCAAAATAGTGATAAAATATGTGAGAGCAAGACAACTATAGGTATACATAGCGATTTCTTAGGCTTCCACTTTTGATAGACGAATGGAGATCTTTGTTATTGTCGCACTTGGTAAACGCATCCTACCGTCACCAAAGACATTAATAAAATCCAAAGTACTACTAAAGTACTACTCAACCGCAAAACAAGGATGGGTCGGTAGCTCGAATGAGCAACGCCGACCGTCTTAGCTATGGGCATGGACTCCCAATGAGCGACAGACTGGTGGACATAGGGCCCGTTGAACAAGATGCACCGTCCACATCTTCCCAACCGAGCCTAGCTCACCCACGTCAGTGGATCCGTAAAGGCGCCATACGGTACACACATCAAGACGCAGCTTTCCAAGATTCGAATTATGTCCCCCCGACAGCCCTCGCGCCACCCACTTCGAAATCAAAATACATACCAGCCACAATACTACGGACCCTCACAATCCGCCATCGCTCATAAACACCCCCTCCATGGGTCCGCCGGACCGGCGCACCACACCGGGCCCCTCCGAGCGTCCGGACGCTCACGTCCGCCGACAACATCCACCAACCCCAAGTCCCATCAGACATGGTCGTGTGCCGCCAACACACGCAACCCACTACGACCCCACCTTGAAACCACACTACAAACCCGACTTTAAAACCCAACTTGGTCAATATGTCTTCAAACTCTAACCACCCACCCACGTACGAACATATTCTAATGCGGGATCGGCCCGCGCATGCGCCCACCGCGGACCACTACAACCCCCGGAGATGTCGCGCGGGACGTTCGCTCGCTCCACTCAACGCTGTGCCCCAACCACCCCCGGCCGCCCAAGACTTGGGCACGGCTTTGGAACCCTCACATGTCAGAGGACTCTAGACGCCTCTGGTCCTCGCCGCCCCCATGTCAACCACTGACATGGGACGGGCCGCTGACTTATCAACCCGCACAGACGACCCGTACCGGTGCGATCGTCCCGCTCCATCCCACAGTAAGGACATGTCTAGCACCCAACGTCCCCTCCCGTTAGCCTACGCTGATGCACTCGTTAGCAATGCACTTAAATTGATACCTTTTCCTCACCTTAGTGCTTCCCAGCCATAGTGTCGTACCGTTCGACCAATAATGCATCATCATGTAACTCGACATTCGTTTTCTTCCCGAGCAAAATAGTTTACAGGCCGCCTTATTATTGCCAATCCACTAACCACCGCCCTGATTAGTACCCCCGACACCCCCCTCCCCCTCGATCTACCATCCTACCCCACAATTGCACTAGTCTATTCGCAGTTCCACATGCTGTATGGCCTCTCGCGCCGGCCCGTGCCATGTACGCTCCCTCTCGCCCGAACTCGCCGCTCGCCAACCGACACGATCCGTACGCCGACGACTCCCACCCTCCTCACCCTATGCCATCAGCGGGCACCAATGCCCCGCCCGCCTCTTCCCCCCTACCTAGCCCTTATGTCGACGGCTGTCCTCCCCCTACTCCCTCGCTCTATTCATCGCTCGCTCTAGTCGCTGTGCCTATCCGCTTTTTAATTTTTTTACTTACATGTTAGCCCACCTAACCCGCCTAACTCAACAGACACTCGCGCTTACCTGCGACTAGCTCACAGTAGACCCTAGCGCACTCGTTCTCCCTCCCCCCTTTTACACACTCCATGCTCGTCCCATCTCGCCCGTTGCTGCGATAATGATAGTTCTCCCCCTCCTATCATTAGCCCGCCCGACTTGATCTACCCGAATGATTAACCGATCACCCGCCCCCCCCGCGTATCCCCCTGCCACGGAAATATCGCCCCACCCTTACAAAACAATATGGCAGTCACGTACCCGTAACGTTCTCAGCGATACACGTATTCCCCTGCCCCTACAGTTACCACTTCCTTTAGGCGTGCTCCGAGGCTTCTCTCGGAAGCCCCAAAGCATATTTGATACGATAACGACAGCCCCCTCTGTCACTGCAGCTCCCCCCTCTTGCCATCGCCCTAACACCTACCACACCTTGCTTACATTTTTTCTCTCCCCCCTCCTCTACCCTCTCCTACTCTCACCGCCATCCTTACACTTACAACCCCTCTTAAGCTGCGAACGACCACCCGTTCCAAGGAGCTTCTACTCGCCGACATGCGCAAGACCTCGACGAACTGAGCCTCCGGAGCCTCACACCCTCGCCCTCCACAAGCCTCGGCCGGCAAGGCCGCTTATCATCCCTAACTCCACATCGGATGGGCCAAACGGCCCGGAGGTTAGACCCCGCAACCCCCCCCCCCCCCCCCCCCCCACCTCTCTACATGACATCCGACAGCATATAGTAACTACTCCGCATTCGGCCTCGCTCCCGCCTCATTTCAGCCCCCAAACCTGCGCCATCAAATTACACAACTACCTCTTTGACTTAAACCTGGAATATGGCCTCCCCACCTCCATCGGCAATTTCGACTCCTCCGCGGTGCTCTCCTTCCAGTGGGGACGTTACCAAGAACTAACCAACCTTTACTCCATAGCCACCTCCCTCGCCAAACTACACTCCACCACCATTGAATCCTACACCATAATCACCAATAACGAAGTTGATAACTTTCACAACCATATGGTCTACCCTAGCCATTGGACTAACGCCTCTAACAGAGGCTCGCCCCCTCACCCTAGCACACCCAACCACTCCCTTATCGTCCTCACTTAGCAACACTTTCACTTTGGTCTCCTCCACCTCACCCACACTTCAGCTACATGGATTGACGCCCTGCACCACTACCCCCCCACCCAACCTCCTCACTCGGTCCCTCTCACTCCTCGCCTCTTGGAACGCCACCCTCCTCCTCCCATTGGTACGCTCCGCACGCTCAACCCCCCACGTCAAAACGATACGTCACACAAGTGGTCGAGCGGGACCCACGTCCTCCTCCACACCTACTTCATCCTCACAGCTCCCCCCGACCATGATTACAACCCCCCTTCGACCCCCGTACCTCTGTCTACTCCCTCCATTCACTCCTGTGGCACCACACATTCCGCTCCACTCCCCTCCATGTCGGGCGTTCCCAACTCCTTACCACCCTCCACCCCCCCCCTTGCCCACTCCTCCCCCATCTCCCTTCCAACCCCTCCACCCCTCCCCGCCGACCCGCCCACACCCCCGGCCCCCTTACCCCCCAACCTCCGCCCCCGCCCCCACCATCAACCCCCATGACGACTCTCCCCAGCCTCCAGCCCGCCTCCCCTCACTAATCCTCCCACACCATATTGCCCAACCCCCCCACCTCATCAACCTCAATACCCGCGGCCTCCACAAATCTATCATGGACGCCGAACACCTTACAACCACACACCACATGGACGTCCTAATCCTCACCGAAACCAACCACGCGACCCATAAATCCCGTTGGCATGTCGCTCTCCCCCAATATCTTCTCAAAAGTACTAGACCGCATCACTCACATGTGCCCCAACCCCACGCAGGCGTCCTCTTCGCGGTTCGTAAAACTTCATTCCACTCCGCCACTGTCTTACCCCCGCCACCCCACCTCACCCCCTACATCGCTGGCCTATCCCTCATCCCACACTCAGGCACCCCTTACCCCCTCCTTGGAGTCTATATGCCACACCTCCACACCCCCCAACTGACCCGCTTGTACGCAGACGTCGCAGCGTGGGGCCTCCGACTCGCAGACAACTACCCGTCTCATCGCGTCCTATGGGGCGGAGACTTCCAAACGACCACTACCCAAGGTACCGGCAACCCCGCCCTCACCTCCTTACTCATCTCCCACCTCCAACCCCTTCAACCCCCCATACCCACCTTCCCCCGCAGCAATGGCTGCCTCGACCATTGGCTCTCCACACCCCCCTTGCCTCTCACCCCCTCCCCTACCGCCATATCGGTCTTCCCCTCCCCTACACACTTCACCGACCACTCGGACATCCACCTCGTCATCCCACCCCCCTTCACCCTCATCGCTGATGCCCCAACGCCTAAAGACCCCTCACACACACCACACACCACCCGCAAATTTACCTTCAAACCCCCCTTCACACAAAACTACGTAAAAGAATACCAATACAACACACCCTCCCTCATCAACTTGCCTGCCATCCTCCATGCTGCAATACTCAACACACCCTCATCCACGGCCTCCACCGACACCCTAGACACTCTCGCCTCGCAATTCACTACCCTCCTCTCCAACCACATGAACCACGCCGCTACCATGTAGCCCCTCCTCCCCCCGAAGAAACCTCGACCCCCCAACACATCCCCAGACCCCTCTTGGCTCTCAAAAAAATCCCGCAAACTCATTCAAAAACTCCGCCGCTGTAGCACCAACCGCGGCCCCCTCCCCCTCGCCCAATCTTTCCTCCAAACGATCGACTATATAGACCCCGTTACCATCAAACATAAGTGCCAAGAACGCATCCGCCACCTCCTCCACACCGGCACCAAGAATAAATTGAAAAAAATAAAATCCATCGCCAATAGCGCCTATGCCGCTAACCCAAAATCCTCCCACCGCCTATTAAAAATATAAAGCGGCCTCCTCCCCGCAGCCGTAAAACCTCGACCCTCAATAAAGTCACTTGACCCGACAAGACAATCGCAACCTCCCCCACCGTAGTCCTCGCGACTGTCCACTCAATCTTCGAGACCGAACTCACCCGCGCCACCTCTCCCGAACTTCCCATCCCTCCGTGGGAACACCCGGGACAATTCCGACCGAGTCTTCATCGAGCCCCGCGGGGACTCTACCTTCATACTCGCCGACATGATAACCCGCGATACATTCGATAAAACGATTAACTCACTCGGCACCGGCAAGACCTCCGGCCCAGACGGTATCCGCAACGAAATCATAACATTCCTACCCCTAGCGACCCGCTCCGCCCTCTTCTCCCTCCTTTCCCACAAGGCCTATACTCCCCCTAAATCGCGCCACAGCACCACATGCCTACTACATAAAAAGGTGACCCGACCCTCCTCGACAACTACCGCCCCATCGCCCTCATGAACAACCTCCTAAAACTCTGGACCGCACTAACCAAAGATGCAGGCTCGAAATATGCACAAACCCACGGCATCCTAAGCGACCAGCATGTTGGCTTCCGCCACCAGCGCAGCATCCACGACGCCATATCCTCCATCATCATGATGATGGGGAACGCGAAAATCTACAAGAAAGACATCTACGTCATGTACGCGGACTTCAAAGGCGCCTTCAACGCCGCAGACCATCGCATCATGTTCAAATACATGCGCCAACTCGGTATGCCCTCCACCTTTGTAGACACTTTGCGCACAACTCTACGGTGTATCCACCACCGACTAAATCACCCCCTACGGCCCCACCCCCTCCATCGATATTAACCGTGGCACCCTCCAGGGGGACACCCTTTCCCCCTTCCTCTTCACCCTCTTTCTCGAACCATTTCTCCGTTGGCTCACAGTGGGCAGCCGGGGATACCGCCCGGGCGCCCCTGCCACTAACGTTGACCCCACAGAACCCACAGCTTCCTACCCCGGCCACGGCTTCGCCAACGACCTCAGCTTCGCAACGGGCTCACCCCCCAACATAACCATCCAGCTTCAGAAGCTCTCCATCTTTAGCGCCTACACAGGTATAACTGTCAACGCACGAAAACGCTGCATTACCGGCGCCCTCCGGCGCTCATGCAACGCCCTCTCCCTTGCCAACATCACCCTACTTGCACCCCGCCTCCAAACACAGCTCATCACCATCAAATCAAACCGTGCCCCCATCCCTTCCATCGGCCCCTCGGACAGATACCGCGTCCTCGGGGTTGAGCTCAACACCTCCCTCACCTTCACTAAGCACTGGCACGAACTAAAGCGCACTACCGCATCCCTCATCCCCGCCCTCTCCGCCTCCCCACTAACACAAACCAGCAGATTCCGAGCCAACCGAGGACTACTATTCGGCAGGCACTTCACCTTACAGCTCGGCCTCTTCAGCGACTTGCAACTGGACATCCTCGAAGGACAAATCTGCCGAGCACTCCGCTCCGTCGTCTCCTCGGTGCGTAGCTTCCCCCGCACCAACCTCCACCGCCCTACCTCCGACCTCGGCTACGGCCTCCCCTCCCTCAAAGCCCACGCCGCACAACTCATAATCTGCCACCTCCACAAAATCATGAACACCCCAGGCTACAGAGGCCACATGGCCCGAGCACACATTCGCACCATCTCCACCACATACACCCACTGGCCCATTGAATCCATCATGTCAAGCAGCTCCTCCCCACCCAGTCTCCGATGCTTGGTACGGGCCCAACGCGACGCATGCACCGTGTTCCACAACATCCCTCCACTCTCCATCACCGACCCTATTGCCTCCACACTCCGCACCCACTTCACCCGCCAAGACAACACCATCTTCGCTTCACTCCGAGACAAAGCCACCCACATCACCGACCCTCACCCTTACAAACATGCATACTGTGAATTCTCACCCCGCAAAACACACGCCTCCCTCCTCCCCCGCCTCACCCCCCTTACTTGGAAAAACAACATCACCACATGGCCACAAGCCCCCCTCCGCGCCACCACAACCTCCATCCTCCTCAAATCCTGCAAATCCATTTTCACACACACGGGGTCCACCACCTCACTCTCAGCCCCCATTCGCCTTCTAGCCGCAGTCCTCACCGAACCCCTTGATACCATACACAACTGCCTCCCCATCACCCACCTCACCCCCAAACAAGCATCCCCCTCCACCACCATCCACCCCTCATGTATTCCCCTCCTTACCCACTCCCCCCCCCACCACCATCCACCCCTCATGTATTCCCCTCCTTACCCACTCCCGCTCCCCCACCTTCCCCGCTCCCCCTCCAACCTCTCATTCGGCATCCATACCACCCACACCAAAACCCCCCTCCCATGGCACCCACCACACACATCGAGACAGAATATCTCTCACCCTCAGACCACCACTACCCTCCACGCGACGTCACACGTATCATTTCCAAACACAAGGACACAAAATACGGCCAAACACAGTACATGGTAGAATGGGCCCCGGAACACCTCACGGAGTGGGACATCCAACTCCAACTCGACGACGGCTTCCGCCTCATCTCCTCCACCCCCACATCGGTGTCTCCCCACCCCCTCCCCCACCTATTGAACCATGCAAACACAGTTAGTGTGGAAGATAACTTACGCAAACGTAGTTACAGTCACAGTCCCGCAAACGGAACAGTTGCAGCGACAACTAGCCTACAGGCGTGGTGTCGGGACAACAGAAGTGTGAGAGCTGTAGCCTAGCGACAGCTATGTACCGAGTCAAACAGTTTATCGGTATGTCCGATCTAGACATGTACTAATCATATCTAGAGTAGCTTACAATAGCTATCTGCAACTAATACGTATGCGGTATTACTTACAACACCACCCCTTGCAGGTAGCTACTGGATGAAGCGTTGCATTGGGTCTTGTCCTCCAAGGATTGCACTTCGGTTCTTGCCAGTGCACGTAATGGGAGGAGTTTGGTGAGCATGCCAGCGTCGGCAAGGCCTGTGAGTTGGAGGCTGTGGTCCAGGCCCCCCCCCAACGTCATGCGCATGTCGATGGTGCCATGAAGGTAGCGGAGGACCTTTTGCAGAGCGTGCCAATGTGCCTCCGTGGGTGAGGCTTGGGCGGAGCCAAGGATGCGCAAGACCGTGGAGACAGCGGGGCGCGTGCAGACGGGGGCGTAGTGGGGGCTGCCCAAGAGACTTGGGTGGACGTCTGCGTCAAAGTCGGGGGTTGCGTGTGTCGGTCGGCCGATGACTATGGGGTCAATGGTGGGGCGACGACGGCCACGGGGGGTGTGGTCGCCACGCTGGGCTGAGGAAGAATGCTGTCCATGGAAGAGAAGAGGTGGGCCACCGGGAAAGGGAGAGCGGCCGGCCATAAAAGGCGGCGGGGCGTACGGATGCGGGTGGTCACGGGAAGGGGGGGACGCCGTGAGAGGGCGCCTCCGGGATGAGAGGTATGGGGTGGTGAAGGGCATATCCAACGGGGGGGTAGGGGGGGGGGTGGCGGGAGTTGTTCAACCGCGATGTCGTGACGCGAGGGGTCGCGGTGTAGGGCAGAATCAGCGAGGGGGTATTGGGGGGGTGGTTGGAGGTGTTCAACCATGAGCTCGGGACGCGAGGGCTCGCGGTGCGCATCGGGACGGCGCTGTGCGACGGCGGGGTCGCCAACATGAGTTGCAGCGGTAGCAGCAGACAAGGCCGACTGTGCGTCCGGTGGAGCGTAGCCAGGCTGGGGATGCACAAGCATGGGGAGGGTGTGCACGTCGTGGCTGTCCCGAAAGTGTCCGAGCTGAGCATCGTGGCGGCGCTGAGCGACAGGGGGGTGCGGATTAGCACCCGCAGCTGGAAGAGCAGCAATGGCGGCCGACCGCGAGTCGAGGTACGCTTCAAGGCGCGTCATTTGCTCAAGGAGCAGCGCGAGAATACCCTAGGTGGTATCGAGATTGCTCTGCTGAGAGCTTGGGTCAGGGGAATCAAGAGGTGAAACATGCGGAGTTTTCGGCGCCATTTCGACAGAGGGCGAAAAAGAAAGAGCTGAATAAAAAACAGGCAGCGGTAAAAACCGCTAGCCGGACTCGTGCCTAACAGCGGTTTCAAAGAGACGGCATGATGCCCGCCGACCCCTCGGCCTGTAGCCCCGGGGTGTCTCAGAGCACCTTCTCTGTATCCTCCACCTAGTGTGCGGCACAAGTCGAGGCCAAGGCCAGGACAGGTGGAGCGCTGCGCTGGCGGCTGAGTCGCTAAGATAATATAAAAATATAAAAGGTAAGCTACGGCTGGCGTGCAACCTGTGGATGTGTATTCACCCGACAGTGCGCCCCCCCGTTCTCCAGCTTGGACATGTGTGCACCATGTCCACACACGACGAGTGCGTCGGTGTGGGTGGCTGGCTATCGCCGTCGAGTGGCTGACTTAAGAGGGGTGGTGGCGGGTTTTAAATCGCAGTTTATACTGGCGATACCGCCGACTACAAGTTATAGTTGTCTATAGAAACAACTATAGTAGTACTAGTTGTCTATAGAAACTTGCCTTCTGCGGGAGAGCTGTCGATCGCAGCTCGCCGAACCAGGTTGTCGCGCGTGAGTGACGTGAGGCGGGGGCCCATAACCTATTGAACCATGCAAACACAGTTAGTGTGGAAGATAACTTACGCAAACGTAGTTACAGTCACAGTCCCGCAAACGGAACAGTTAAAGCGACAACTAGCCTACATGCGTGGTGTCGGGACAACAGAAGTGTGAGAGCTATAGCCTAGCGACATCTCTATACAGAGTCAAACAGTTTATCGGTATGTCCGATCTAGACATGTACTAATCATATCTAGAGTAGCTTACAATAGTTATCTGCAACTAATACGTATGCGGTATTACTTACAACACCACCGCCTGCTC
>JAPMLY010001096.1:0-139679 GCA_026401115.1 Tetraselmis chui | reverse complement strand
AGCGGGAGGGCATACCCAGCTTGCGCGCTACTGTCTTCGAGACTCCTGACGCCGAGCGTGGGCTTGCACAGAGCGACGCAAAGCTCTTCCGTTTGGTGCCACTTCCCAACTGCGGCGCCTGTGAGCGGTGAGTGCAGCATAAGGCGTCACTCAAGGTGCCCCTTAAGGTTGTCAGTCAGTGCTAACAGAAGCCTTCCCCCTCCCTCTGAGAGTGTGCGTGTGTCTGTATGTGTGCGTGTGAGTGGGAGAGGGAGAGAGGGGGGTGCGCGTATGTCTGTGTTTATGTGCGCGCGCGCGCGCGTGTGTGTGTGTGTGTGTGTGTGTGTGCGTGTCTGTGTGTGTCTGTGTGTGTGTGCCCCAAGTATAGGGTGTCGGTGACGATGGCTTTCAAGGCTGTCAGTGAGTGCAAGCAGCAGCTCTTCCTTCCCTCTGTCACTGAACCACACCCAGCCCCATCCACAGAAAGGTTCAGCGCGCCCCAAGTCATCGAACATTCCCCGGCACACATCTCACCCGCAGGCTTTCCTCCAGCGATAGCGGCCGTCTGAAAGTGTTTTCCACCCGGGCGGGCAGCCCTGCCTCCGCCCTGAGCTGCCTAATCTCCGCCTCGCGCTCTGCGGGGAAGCAGCGTCTCACAATTCATGTGAAGCCAACCTAACGGAGGAAATGAGATGACGCAGCATGACAACAACTCAAAACTACTTCATCCACGGACACACAACCGAAAATACATAGAGACATAAGCACACAAGCACAAGTGACCCTGTGCAAAACGGCAACCAGCATATATCTATATATTTCATTCATACACAGCAAACACATCCGAGGGAACATAGATAAACTGCAAACTGCAGCAGATCCTTTCATCCTCCCCTTCCCCCCCCCTCCCCCCCCACACACACATACGCTCATGCACACGCAAGAAAAACACACGTACATACACACCTACATACAAGAAAGACATATTTGCTCCGAAGGACACACGTAGACATATATGCACATGCACACCCACAACATTCATCCACACATACCTTGTCGCTCCTTGAGCCGTGCGGTGTCTTCTGCTCGAGGGAAGATCTGCCGCACTAAATCATCCAGCGTGGTATCATACTCCAGCTTTCGATGCACTGAGGGGCGGCATCAACAGTGGGCCAGCAGTCAGACAACTCGCAACCCCTACATCCTTCCCAGCAGTCTTAACCAGACTGTGCAAAACCAACAAGTCGGAGAGATAGAGCGCCACATGGAAAGGAGCATGCAACGCACCATAGGGGTTTGGCCCGAGGATGATGTCATCGCCACAGACGGGGCAGGTGTTGCGGGAGCCACCAATGTAAATCACACCGTCGATGCAGCTCCGGCAGACTGTGGGCGAGTGGTTTGAATGGAAAATATGGGGGTCGTCAGTGCACAATCTGGCACCCCTCCTCACATCACATCCCACCTCTGTCAACCTCTCCATGGATGAGCCCTTTCTGCATGCGGGGTGCTGCTCATGCCAGCGGTGCATTAGCATAGGTGACGGGGTGTGTGTGTGTGTGTGTGTGTGTGTATGTGTGTGCGCGCGCGTGTGTGTATGTGTGTGGGTGTGTGTGTATTTGCGTGTATGCGAGCGCGCGCGTGTGTGTGTGTGTGTGTGTGTGTGTGCATGCTTGCATGTGTATGTATGTGTGTGTGTGTGTGTGTGTGTGTGCGTATGTGTGTGTGTGTGTGTGAGTGTGAGTGTATGCGTGCGTGTGTATGTGTGTGTGTGTGTGTGCGTGTGTGTGTGTGTGTGTGTGTTTTCTGCTCACATGTGTGGCAGCACTCCGTTGCTGTGGTGGCCTCCTTCAGTAGGCCATTGCACAGGTCACACTTTAGCGCATCCCACAGCTGCTGCCCTGGTCTGACCGTCTTCCGTGCGCTCTGTTTCACAAGCAGAAGACGCAAATAGAGTGCGGTGAGTGCTCGTCGTTGTCTAGACATGCAGCCGAGAACAGCCTTCGTCTACTTATCTCCTATAACCCCATGACACGCCCAGAGCACAGACTTACCTGCATTTGTGGCGCAGCGGACAACGAAGAGCTGTGACTTCGGTAGCTCGAGGCGTGGTCGAGTTCTGCGCGGGTTGCGCTGACGGGCAATGTTTGGTAATCAAATCTATTACTACTTTCGTGTATTGCCGGATCGGCTAGGCCAGGTTCAATCGAGGGCAGGATGGAAGGGGCAGCAAAGGAGCCAAAGTTTCGTGTGTTCGGTAGTGAAAGGTAGCGGTTGCACTCTTCATGGAACAGCCACCCTTTCACCGTCGGAGCGCGTGCGTGCTGACGACTGACGATGTGGCGGCGAGCCACCTGGTTAGTATTCGGCAACCCAGGTGTACGATGGATTAGTATTAGTACGCTGGCGATACGCTGGCGATTTTCCACATATGTAAATAAGCCGATGTCTTTATGACATTTACCCTAGGGCACGTTTTGCCAAAGATGTCCGCTTGCTTATAATTTAGCCAAAGGACACCCACAGACGCGGCCTGGGGGCCGATTAGCGCAGGACTATAGGGTTGGGTGGGCGGGTTCGCGCGAAGCCTAGATTGGCTGAGCGCGAAAGCAGAGAGTGCCTAGGCTCGTGGCTAGGTACGGCTTATAAGGCAGGGCTAGCTAGAGCTGACCGTTGGGGAAGTCGTTGGTCGTTGGTTGCGTCGCACTGCAAGGCGAGGTGGTTGCCATGCAGGTGCGACGCGCCGCTATTTAACGGTAATAGTAACCGCTAGTGTTACTGTCCCGTACACATGGAAATTGGATATGCAAACCTCTAGATTCAAATCAATCTGACCATTTACCCTAGGGCACGTTTTGCCCGTAACCTAAAGCCAAAGGCTTGTACAACCAAAATTAGTGTTGCGGTGGGGACGGAGTGAGCCAGCCGAAGAACCGCCAAGCAACAGGTGTTGGGGTCATGGTTGGGTCAATGTACTTTCCTTCGGTCACGTAGCTGTTCTTGGCCCAGCCACCCATATATTTGATTACGGGGAGGGGGGCGCCGATGCAGCTGGCAACGGAAGCAGCGCCTTTCCGGAGGTTGTGCGATGTCCACTTGAAACCGGCGGGCACGGAGGTGTTGACTGTGAGGAGGGCAAGAGAGAGCCAAGCGGAAACGGTGGACGCGGCCCCCCAATCGGCGGAGGCTTAAGAAGGTGAGAAGCTCCAAAAGGCGTGAAGGGGTGGTCGCCTGTAGAATTTTGCGCAGAACGTGGTGCGTTGCTGTGCGTAGTAGTCCAGTAGGTCGGCCAAGGTGGGCTTCGCTGCGATAGGGATAGCGAATACTAGCTTGTCGCGAGTGTCACGGCGCTGGTCGCCTTTAGATTTATGCACGAAAAGACAAATCTGCTATGAAGGTATGTCGACGGTGAGGTCACCGGTCTGATAGCGGGCGCCCGTTTCGGCCCGGCAGAAAAAGATGTAATTGACGCAGATAGCCAAGCTCCTCGAAAACGCTCCAGCAGGGGAAGAGCTGCAGGGGTCCACGAAAGGCTGTCTCGTAAAGTGTTGGCTGCCAATAGGATGTTGAGGGGGACGGGAGCGGGTAGCGGTAGGCGTGAGTAAGCTTGTACGAGGCGGCGTTGCAACATTTCTAGGCCACGCCTCGCGTCGGCTAGTAGTTCGCCCACCGCAATGGGTTGGCGTTGGTGGTCCCGGAAGAATTTGTTTACTGCGGAGAAGTAGGGTTGCAGCGAGCTAGCGGCGACCGTGCCCAACAGGGCCAACCATGCTATGTAGTGAACCATTGTGGCCGGGGTGGCATGTAGCGGGGCGATATTTTCCTCTTTACAGAATATAAAAAACTGTCGGAGCGCGCTGTCGTAGCTAGCGTACGTAGACGGCGCTAGTGAGTTGCTGAGTAAGACGACCGCCGTAACCCCGAGCTTGTCGGTTCCTAGGAGGCCTTGAAAAGTTTCAGCAATATCGGCGGACCACGGCGCCGGTGCCGCTCCTAATTGTTGGCGGTAGCGAGGTGGTCCGGTAAGGAGGGGGCGAACATGCTGAACTAGGGTGATTAATCGGTCCGGGCGTAACGCACGGCCTATGGCTCCGCGTCGGGTGTATAACCAGGAGGGGGTGAGAGCCGGAAGGCCACGATGCTCCGCGCGGGAGGTCCGACCCCCTCGCGCTTGCCGAGCCTGCCGGGAAAGAAAAGGTCGCGGGCCGCCGGGAAGTGCAAAGTTGCGGTGGAGAGCCGGGCGAAAGCGTGGTACCACGTTTTGTCCGGCCAGTAGGGGGCGATGACAGTCGCCGCGGCCTGTGATTGGGTTAGTTTGGCGGCCAGCGTCGGTAAGGCGGTCCATGGAGGGTTGCAATAGTTGTTTTCGCCACGCCAAGCTGCGTCGGGCAGGCGTAGGCAGTCGACGTCCTCGCATTGAGGGTCCCTCCAGCGGGCGTTGAACCGCGGGAGTTGGGCGTTTAGCACAGACGCGAAACGGTCTATCGTGTGCGGGCCCACCGTGCTTGTAGGTGTCCGAAAAGCCGGGGGTTGAGCTGCCAATCCTCGGTGTCCAATTTGCGGCTTAGCGTATCCGCCCAAACGTTGGCGGCCGACCCGATGTAGCGCGGGCGGATGTGGATGTCGTTGGTGTCGAGAAGGTACCACAAGGGCCGGAGCTCGGTCATCATGACGGGCGACCGAGAGGTGAGCTTGGTTAGGGCGGCCACCACCGCTGTGTTGTCCTCGTGTAGGAGAACTTGTCGGCCTTTGAGCTGGGGTAGAAAGGATTCGACCACGTGCCGAACTGCGCGAAGTTCCTTCCATGTGATGTGTTGTAGACGGTCGGTAGCACTCCAGAAGCCGCGGGCTTGGTAGTTGGAGTCATCGTTCAGCACGGCTCCCCATCCGTAGTCGCTGGAATCGGCGTGGAGGTAGGCGGTCTCGATGGGCTTGTAGATTGACCGACCGTTGTGTCGGGTGGGTACCGTACGCCACCACTCGAGGTCGCGTCGTAGCTGGTGGATTAGGCGCACGCGTCCTCCCCAACCAGTCCGTGTGGCTAACACGTTGTGGAGCTCGCGTACAAAGAACCGGGCGGGCGCGATGGCGAGGTAGAGAAACTGGGCTTTTCCCGCCAGGGCCGCGAGTTGACGGGTGGTTAACAATCTGGCGTTGGAAGCGGCTCGGCCGAGTAGGGAAGACGCGTTTTGCGCGAGTTGTTGCATTTTTTGCGGGTGGGGCGCGAAACATGCCGCGTTGTAAATCCACCGTTAAGCCTAAATGGTCGCCGACTTGCGTTGGCGTCCACACGCCTTTCTTGGGGCTGCGTTGGAGGCCTAGGCTGTCTAGCAGAGCCTAGACGCGCTGACGAAGGAGCGGCGCGTCGTGGTAAGAGTCCGCAAAAAAAAGCAAATCGTCCATGTAGGGGAGGAGTCTCGTACCGCGCCATCGAGCGTTCCGGAGAAAAACGTTTGGACGGGCGCGCGCAGTCTAGCGTAGATGCCGGCGTAGGAGGTGGTGGGCGCCGTAGGTGGGTCGTAAACACCTGAGTTAGCTTGCAAAAGTAGTAAGCTGAGCCCGACCAGCCCATTGGGAGGCACGCGAGGCGCCATAGGGTGCCGCGGTAGTTGACCGTGAAGTAGTCTCGGTCTTCCTCCCGGATGCCAAGGGTGTAGTACCCATCGGCGAGGTCGAGCGAGACGAAGTAGTCGCCCGGACGGGATAGGTGGCGGGGGTGCTTGAGAGTCTCGCAAATCATGTTGAACGTTGAGCAGTAACGGTTGAGTTCTCGAAGGTCGATAATCAAACGCCACTGGTTGCATCCGGGCTTGGGCAACATGAACATTTGGGAAACGTAGCAAGGGTTAGCCGCGCGCTCCCACGCACCGCAAGCCTCGAAGCGTGGGAGTTCCGAGTTGAGAAATTCGAGTTGGGCTGGTGTAGCGTCTAGCATAGATATGCCGTGGTTGAAAGGCTTGGGGCGGTGGCCGTGTTTGAACTTCACGCGGACGCCATGGCGGATCCAACTTAGGACTTGGCCGCTCGCGCCGATGTGCTCCCACTCCCGCCATCTTCGACGCACGCGGTGGCGCATGAAGGAAGATGTCGGGGAGCATGAATCGGCGCGGCAGGCCACACCATCATTTCTTGGGCGGGGGTTTAGCCGGGTCGGTCGGCTTGGTGAGAGGGGTGGCGCGGGCTGCTGCTGCTATTGTTGCAACGGCTTTGCGCTTGTCGGTGGTTGCCTTGCGGGCTCTAGCGTCGGGGCCCGTTGATTTGTCCGGTGTGATCTTCGCGAATGCGGCGCCGGCTGCCGCCTTGCTGGCGGCGTGAAGGCTGACTTCCAGTGTGCGGTCGATGAACGCTTGGCGTAGCGCATCTAGTGGGCCGGAGACCGCGGTAGGGCGTGGGCGACCGAAGCGCTCGTGGGCAAGTTCGGCAAAGACGCGGTCCGCATCCGTGCTCGCTTGTCCGCCCTTGGTAAGGCGGAGGAAGCCCAATCGAGTACGGGCGGCCTCCTCCGTCGCTGTGTGGGCGCGATTGCCCGCTTTGATAAGGGCAATCGCTACCGCCTGCTCTGTCGATAGAGGTGGGCCGTGCGACAGCGTGTCCAAAGCCTCGCTAATTGCCGCGTTGGCGCAAGTGTCGAAGAAGGCATAACACCCGATGTGGAGGTACTCGTCGTATGCCGATTGGGTGCGCTTGTCGCTTAGAGCACGAGCGGTATCGTCTGTAAGTGTCAAGAGACATGGCTCCTCAACGTCGCGGGGGGGGGGACGCTCGAGGCCGGCCGGGATGACCTCGCCGTAGTAGGCGAAGTCGACGAATTCGGACGCGGAGGGTTCGGGTTCGTCGTCAAGCAGGTCGATACGTGGCTCAGGGGCCGCCTTACCACCCTCCGTCGCTAGGGTCGCGTCGGCGGAATGGACTGTTGTTGATCGGTAATAGCATGTGTGGTTGTCGTTTGCTGGAGCTCTGCGAGTAAGGCGGCGTTAGCCGCCAAAAACTGCTCAGTAATCCTTTGTTCCGACGCCAAAACTGCCGTGCGAATCTGTTCGGCTGTGCGTTGTTCGATCAAGGTAGCGTGAGGGTCGGCCTCTGCGGCGGACGTAGACTGCTCACGCTGCATGATGCGTAACTGCGTAGCAAAACGAGGGGACGTGTCGCGTGACGCTCGTGTGCGCATGGGACGATGGTAAACTGACACCCTGCTCGACTACTAGAGTCGAGACTGCATTCGCGCGAAGCCTAGATTGGTTGGGCGCGAAAGGAGTGAGTGCCTATGCTCATGGCTAGCTACGGCTTATAAGGCAAGGCTAGCTAGAGCTGACCGTTGGGGAAGTCTGACCATCTGACCATCCGACCATATATGTGCCGCCCGTACAGGTACACGTAGGATATGAATGAAGAAGAGCATAATCCACCAACAATAATAATTCAGAAATAAGAGTAGCAATCCAATATCTGTCGACTATCATTTATATTATACCGATAACGAGAGTGCTGGTAGACGGACGACAACATTATTACTCTCTTATCAATTACTTAGGGGGATATCTTAATTATAGTCGCATGTAATTTAATGTTAACTAAACATCTCATATGTTTAAGAACGCGACTTCTGGAATGGTCCTAAAGAAACCCTGGAATTGGAACTTGCCCTTGATGCCGTGGTTTCCGGCTTGTTCGGCGTTTCTAGCCCCCCGTCACCCGAAGTCGCTCTCCGCAATGCTGAGAAGACCAAGTTCGTGAAGTACTCGTAGGGGGTGCGGAGTCGCCCCGACATCCGTTTCATTCCCTTTGCTGCCACGGAATTTGGTACTCTCGACGGCCACGCCACGGCTTTCTTGGCGGAGCTAGCCAAGCAGGCAGCCGCATCTAAAGGGATGCATGTGGGCAAGTTGTTGGCCTCGTGGCGTCGAAAGGTCTCTCTCGCCGTCCATGTTGCTCACACGGACAACGTCTTGCGCGGTTTGTCCGCCGCTGCGGACGGCGTGGAGGCCGCTTCTTCCTTGGCCGGCATGCCTTCTCCTGCCACGGCGCTCTTCACCCGCGCCATGGGCCGCAAGCGTCCCCGTGCTTCCTCGAGCGGCGCGTGAGGCGCCGCTTGTCGCCTCCACGTGTTGCATTCTCGGCGTGGCCTTGGAGTTTCCTTAGTTTAATTTGCTAGGTTTGTGCACAATGTAGTGCTTTCCTTTTGCCGTGCTTTGGATTCCGTGATCCTCTTGTCACTCTTGCCCTTTCCGTGCTCATCTTGTTCTTCTTGTAACGAAAAAAAAAATCCTAAATGAACATTTTTCCTCTTTTCTTCTTTTTGCTTGGTGGCCTCCACTGCTTTTTCTTGTAAGAAATTTTATTTCCTAAAGGAACCCGAAAATATGTACCCGTATCAGTGAAGCGGAGAGCTGCTGTAGAGAAAATTTAAACAGTTTTGAAATTAAAACACGGATTATTATTTGCACGACGTTGAAAATTATCATTTACCGTAGAGAAGAGCGTAGGTACTTAGTGATATTGTTAAATCGACAATTCTTGATTTAATTTGTTTCTCAGCGTCGCGTGGGAGTATCGTGTTCTCCTACGTTTCATCTAATAGAGCTGTGCACAATGTAGCGCTTCCTTTTGCCGTGCCTTGCATTCCATTACCCTCTTGCCACTCTTGCTCTCTTGATTCTCAATTATGACATCGGTTTGCTGTCGGGTTTCGATGAGAGGTGTGCCAATCCAATGCATTCCAGTCACGAGTAGCTAGAAACCTGAAACTGCCGGGAATTTTTGGAACTGGAATTTCGAATTTCGAAATAATGAATGATGAGGGTGACGTCAGTGGCGCGCTGCGGTGCAAGACAACGCCGGCGAATACCGGGGCCGGAGCGCTTAGCGCCCTAACGCCAATGCGCCGTGTGCGCTGGCACACTCGGGAGTAGCGACAACTCTTTTGCAATAGTTGCCGCTAGTCCTATTTTCTTAACGTCATTCGTATAATCCTAGCGACCAACAGCCGAGCAGCTCCTCGGCGATATCGGTTGCGCCGCAGCGCCGCTTGCTGCATTGCAACTTCTAGAAACCACACATGCCGCTATAGCGGCGACCGGGCCCCTCACTACGCCGTCCTTTCCCATATTTCCCGGTGTCATGCTCGCGCTCGCCTAGCAGGTATCGTCAGTTTAACGGCACGACCCGCCGACCAACGCCACACGGTGTGTGTGTGTGTGTGTGTGTGTGTGTGTGTGTGTGTGTGTGTGTGTGTGTGTGTGTGTGTGTGTGTGTGTGTGTGTGTGTGTGTGTGTGTGTGTGTGTGTGTGTGTGTGTGTGTGTGTGTGTGTGTTTGTGCGTGTGTGCGTGTGTGCGTGTGTGTGTGCGTGTGTGCGTGTGTGCGTGTGTGTGTGTATGCGCCCGCACGTGCGAGTGTGCGTGTGCTTGTGTGCATGTGTGTTTGTACATGCGCGAGAGAGATATATACCATTCATATGTATGTTATAAATATTTTGTGTGCGTGTGTGAGACATATTTGTGTGTGCGTGTGCGCTGAAGAGAGAGAGAGAGAGAGACTTTGTGTGAGTGTCTTTAGGATTGAGGGAGGGCGAAGAACGATGCTAATAATTGTGTGAGAGATGTGTGTGTGTGTGTGTGTGTGTGTGTGTGTGTGTGTGTGTGTGTGTGTGTGTGTGTGTGTGTGTGTGTGTGTGTGTGTGTGTGTGTGTGTGTGTGTGTGTGTGTGTGTGTGTGCGGTAGCTTTTCTGCGCAGTGGGCATACATACTCCTATATATAGGGGGTACAATGACTCCATGGAGTGGAATTCCTTAGTCTGAGTGGAATTCCTAGGAATTCCTATTGAATTATATAAGGAATCCCTCCGGCACACCCATTGCTTCGAAGTAAGTATCAATTATGTTTGCGGTCAATTTTCAGTTTTGCGACAATAGTTTATCACTTCGCGCGGCTTGTCCGCCGCCGCATACGGTGTGGAGGCCGCTGCTTCCTAGACTAGGATGCATTCTCCTGCCGCAGCGCTCTTCACCCGCGCTATGGGCCGCAAGCGTCTCCGTAATTCCTAGAGCGGCGCGTGAGGTGCCGCTTGTCGCCTCCACGTGTTCCATTCTCGGCGTTGCCTAGGAGTTTCCTTGGTTGACTCTGCTAGGTTAATGCAAAATGTAGTGCTTCCTTTTGCCGTGCTTTGGATTCCGTGATCCTCTTGTCACTCTTGCCATTTTTTTTCCCTTGACACCCTCCCATTCTTCTCGTCATTGCTAATATTGTTCTTCTTGTAAACCATTCTGCATTTCCAATAAATCAAAAAAAAGTTTATCACTTTCTCGCGATGAATTATTTTGCACCGCGCTTATTCATATAAACAAAAACTTTTATTTGCCTCCGGCATATGGGACTGGCAGGTAAGCTCTCACCGTCACCCTCTACGGGTGGCGTTTTGTAAGCGATTGTGAGTGGCCGTACATATGTCTTTTGAAATATTAACAGTAGCAGTGCAATTAATCCAATTATGCAAAATATCTCCATGACGGGGGGTTGCGTACGGTACGAGTAACCATTTGCGCGCGATTCATTAGTAGCAGCATTAATGTACATGTAGCAATTATTTCACCCGACATCGTGCCAGCCAATATCTACCGCGATGCGTGCAATCTCAGCACTGTCCGGGCAAAAACTGGAGTAGAGGCCCCGAGCATATTATCCGACCCCATCCCAATCGAGCGTGGACAACAGCAAGGGTGCCCAACATCCCCAATCCTCTTAAACGTATTTGGGATAGAAGGTTTGGGGTGCGAGGTGCCGGATTGCGTTGATACGCTGGACTCTAGGCAACCGTTAAGGGTACCGGGCCAATCATTCGCCGACGATGCCGTGGGTCTTGCGCCGTCGCTCGATAATTTGAATGCAATGTTCGCCCACTTTTTTCCAGTGGGCGGAGGGCCACTTTGTGGGATTCGGAGAAAAAATGGGAGGTAATGGCTCTAGGTCGCCACTACGACGCATACGCACTACGCGAACAAGCGGCCCGTTGGCAGCCCGGAGGCGAGGGGGAGGGGGGGGCGGGTACTAATTGTGATTGAGTGTATGTATTTAGGCGCATTGATGAATTTGGATTTAACAATACGAAATATCTAGTCAGATTGTTTTTTATCTAGAGGTTTGCAAAACTTACTTACATATGTGACATAACGCACAGCCTAGCGGTTAAGCGTTACTGTAAAAGCGGTGCGAGTAACCCTGAGAGACCTCCATGTCACCCTCAATGACTGGGGAAACGCCTCTCGCAACGGCCCAAGCCATGCCTCCAGCAACACTAGCTAGCGGCAACCCTTAAGCCGGTGCAACCCCGAGCAATGGCACTCTTTGCTTTGGCTCGCCCATATGGCTAGCGCAACCCACCCGCCCAACCCATGATTAGCGCTTATCTTCCCCAGGCTAGGCATGTGGTTGTCTTTTGGCCAAATTGTAAGCAGGCTGACATCTTTGGCAAAAATTGCGCTCGGGTAAAGTGAGCGATAGGATAATACAAATAGGGGCGCCGTTGTCGCGCTCGATTCTGTTTTAGGAGGGCGGGATATTCCCATTACTGTACGCACCTCGGTGCTAAAGTCATGCTTATTGCCGGTAAATACCTACGGGTGTGAAATATGGGGGGTGGATTCTTACGACTAGCGGCGCCAATATTTCACAAACTCGGTTAAACCAATGTGTAAGGCACCTAGTTGGGGTGGGGTGCAAAGGCCCATGTAGTGGCCATAGCGCCACTAATGCGGGAGCTAGGAATAACGCATGTAGAAGCAACGGCAATATCGGCTATGACTAGGGCGTTCCTTAAAGCGCCCACCCTAAATACGTGCATAAGCGATGTGGCGGGCCGGCCTAGTCGTATGCGTCCAAATACTTGGACGTCCGGGACTATGCGTTGGCTAGATTGTTTAGATAGGGCAAGCGCGGAATTAGCCCAAGGCGTACGCGTCCCACACGCGTGGAGGTCTTTATTTGCAACTACGCGTTGCCTCTAATAACCTAATTGAAGCAGCGGTCGGTATGGGATTGATTCGAGGCGTCATATGCGGCATGCACTTAGACTTGGAGTACTTATTCCCATGATGCTTATGCGAGAAACCCATTGCCACAATACGGCATGGGAATTCTTGGAGGGGGGCGTTATAGGATCGCACATTATGATTCAATTTCGCACAAGTGTATTCCCCACACCCATGTCGTCTTGCCCGCATTCATGCCATGCCTCAACGTATTCTCCATGATTGTCATGCATACGGCGGGGATGTGCATGAGTCTATAGAACATGTCTCGTTTGAATACACGCGATGGGAGTGCCACCGTCGCAGTTATGGGACACTAGCCCGAGATTTTATGGATTTCGTACGCCATTTCGCTACCCCCTTTGAAAGCACAACTGAATTGCTTTTAGGCGGTGTTCTTTCTTTCCTTCATGGCGCCATTATTTTAAAGGGAATGGGAGGTTTATGTATCTATGGGGTCATGCCCTCGCTCATATTGTTTTCTTTGCACTTCATGTATCGCACCCCCGAAGTGTTTTGCTCCGTGAGATGGGCCTTGCTCCTTCTCGCAGTACTCAAATGGGCCGACGCTCGGACGGGTAGGGAAGACATTTCTTGGTCATCGCCGGAAATACATTCATGCTTGTTTGCATGTTTTAAAAGGTTTTTAATTGGTGGCACTCCAGCACTTGCCTTAATGTGGGGATGGTGCAGTACAATACGGTTCTCGTGCAATAGTACGTTGTAAGCCTCCGCATCATCCTCAGAAATAAAAGATAAAGCATCAACTGCGATGCATCAAACTATGATGCATAATCTGTTCTATCAATCTCCTAAGTTATTGACGCATCGATTAATTACGACACTAATTCGTGGATGCGGCGATTAAATGGTTAAATTATGCGTGGATGCATCGATTAAATGGGACACTTATTCGTGGACGCATCGATTAAGTATGTAACTAATTCATGGACGCGTCGATTAAGTAGTAGGGCACAAATTCGTGGATGCATTCATACGAGCAATAAGATAATGCGGGGCGAACGATGTGATGCATCAACATCGATCTCCTCACATAAACAATTTCAATGAAATGACGAGCCGGACAATAACCGAATGATACCCGTCTACACTCGCCCCAAAAAGTCCGTTACTAATGAAATATGGCTTTTTGCGTAGGGCGGGTGTTTATCATGTAAGGTTTCTAGGGTGTAACTTTACTTTAGCTCGTTGAGAAGGTAGGCCGAAAACTGTGTTGACGGTGAAGTCAAGGGGGAAGTGTAAAACCATGTACACACGGAATGGCATGAAGGGGTTTGCAACCGCCGCTTCCCGGAACGGAGTTGTACGCCTTATCCAAGTACCGCCAAAAGTCGGTACCCGATAGGAACATATTGTGCATATGAACCCATCGCATCGCATCGCGAATGAGCTGCGAACACCTATAGCGAACACCTATAGGTGGAGGGCCAGGACTCCCCCGGAGTCTAGCGTACAGATGTGTCCATTAGTAGCCCTACGGAGGGATATGTAAACATGAAGCGGGGCAGAAATGGAGCCCGTCACGGCTACTATACGATGTATTAGGGTTTGTGGTCCACCCCTGATTTTTGGGCATTCCCTAATTCATGCGCCCCGGAATTTGGATTTTCTACACTTTGGGAGGTGAATACTCCCGAAATCGGCCACACAAAATGTGGTTATATGATCACAACATGTTATCCGCAAACATGTGAGCACGTGGGATTAGGGCCGGAAAACGAAATCTTGGGAGGCTTAAAAACCCCTATTTTTTTGGTACGGTGTCCGGTGGAAGCGAGCTAAGTTGCAACAGGTAGCCCTCCCCCCAATCAAATACAAGTTTTCAACTGAATTTACGCGCCATCCGGCCGATTTTCGCGTCAAGTCCCCCGTCCGACGTCGTCATGGCCCTCGTACATCCAACTAAAGTTTTTAGGGTTTCTAAATCTGCCACATTCGCGTGGGGCTAGCAACCCCTCAAAAGGTGGTACCCGCACACTCGCCTCGCCAATATGCTTAATAGTGAGTGCTCTATATTGCTTCTATTCACAACGAGCGTGGCCCATTTCATGCCCCATGATGGCATGATGCTCTGCCATTTGCCGCATGCCAATTTAAAGCCCGTGCTAGGGTATTTTGTAAGTTCCCCGCCATATTTCACTCCCGGCGATGCGCAACTTAAAAAGCCAGCGATCCGCGCGCTAAGGTACTTACACTGCAAGCCAACCGCCCCTCAAGCCAAATAGACCCCCATCCCGTATTCCTTGTTTGTATTTCCCGGCACGTGGCAAGAAAAGCAAGCACGACATGCCATTCTCGGTGTCGCCGCTTTGTAGACGGCCGGGCGCATCACACTCGGCGGATACTAGTGCAATTGTGCAAATATGTAGAGAACCCAATTTCGAGTAGTCTCCTTGCTTGTCGCGATCCAGTGTCATGGTTAGGGATCGATGGCATCGTCGATATTTGACAAACGTATTTCGCTGCGATTTCGGGCATGTTTCGCATTCGGATGTCCAAGAACACCACGAAACACATCGATATAGTCCGGATGATATCATCGATCCCTAGCCTTATCATGTACTCTTGGTACGTCATTCAACTCCACGAGTGGATTTTCTACGTGCTTGAAGAGTTCATGCTTGAAGCGGAGGCTACTAAGGGGCGGGACTTGCGGCTGGATTTCCGCCGTATTCGGTCGGGAGCTTCTCGAGATCGCAATGGGGATGTGGTTTGGTTAGATTTCAAATCCCCATACCGTCATCTTGTTGATGTGACGGTTACAAGTGCTCGCACGAACACCAACGTTACTCGTATATGTGCTCGTCTCCCACTCCATGACGGCCTTGCAATGGGAGCTCAGCATGGCAAACTTGATGCGGACCTCCGCACTTATACTTTGCTTGGCACGCCTTCGTGTGACGGCCCAAGATGAACTCCCACCTTCCACATTAGTTTCGGAGCCGGGCTGCGGTCCTGAGAGAGTCCGCGGGGGGGGGGGTAATGTCGTGAACACGAACTTAGTGGCATGATGGCCACTTAGCGACATCCATTCTTTTCCGGTGCGCCGGTAAACCGCACGCCTAATACGCGAAGGTCGCGGGTTCGAAACCCGGTGAGTCCGATCTTGGCATCTAGGCGTGTGACGGCCCAAGATGAACCGCCACCTTCCACATTCGGTTCAGTCGATCCATGACTACTATCCCTTCGCTATGGAGGATGGGGGCCGGTTAGCGCCGATGGAGGCTGAGTTGGCTGATCGTCTGGCTACTTTTGTGGCATGGGTGCTGATGCCTCTCACTCCTTGCCCTATGGCGGTTATGTCCGTATGCAACATTTCGTTCGTCGGACTACTTTTCCTTTTCGGCATTTTTGGGGGGACGTGCGACCTGAATTCATGCAACGTCTTTTTGTGGCTCTTCATGACACTCTGGGTTCCTATCTCCGCGACGCTTTGCAAGAGGGCAGTGCTGACGCTGTGGCATGCCTTCCTGTTCCTCGGGCTAAGATTTTTTACCTCCTTATTACTTCTTTTTGCTTGGTGGCCTCCACTGGTTTTTGTTACATTAATTTTCTTATTTAAAAAAGAAAATAAAAAAAGAAAATAAAAACGTGTAATCTCTACAAGCGATATTCTTTATCGGTAAAATGTTGGGGTTTAACGGTTAGTTAACGTACCATGTTGAGTCCGCCAAAGGCAACGCGCGGAGACAAAGCGTCACAAGCGAAGTAAATTGTCCGCGGCGGACGCCCATCTGCATTACCTATAAAGCAGCTCCTCTAGCTGGTAGCAGCCACCTTCTGCCTTTGCGCTCGCCCGATCGGCTCGCGCAACCCACCCACCCTTCCCTGATCAAGCGCTGAATAGAAATAACACCTCTGAATTGGTGTTTTAGTGCCTGTTTGTAACAAATATAAGCAAAATTTCATCTTTGGCATAATCTGACTCCAAGTCGCAAATCTATCAATGACTGGTAACTACAGGCAATGTGAGTACCCGTACCCGTAGCGAAGATACCTACTTGCTGATGCGGTCTCCTACCTGTACTGCTTTACCTGTACATGTACTGTACAGGTACTGCTGTATGTGACGATGCGCTGAGTCGCTGAGGAAGTACCTTATCTCCCGCGGGACACGAGGAACTTCTTCACAACCCTCCCCGCCCTCGTGGGAGGCACACCAGTGGGGATCCAGTGCGTGTCAGCTACACAGCGTCGCTCCTGAAGCAAGGCCACCATGGCAGCGCGTCTGGTCGTGGCGACAGCCATGTGCTCGCTCCTGTTCGGCGTCACCGGCCAGTCCTTTTACCCTGTTGAACATTGGTCATATGTACGCCCTTCGCTGTTCACGCCCCGTCAGCATCCCTCAGCAAATAGCAACGGGTTCCGTCTTTCGTCCGCGCTTGTAACATACCAACTCTCCGTACTTGTCTTGTTCGACCGGCTTAGCTATGATGAGAGCCTCGGCAGTCGAATGTGTGCCGCTAACTTTACCCTTCTGTGATGGGCTTGTTTGTTTAAACCGACCCACCTTCTGAACGCACCACCCAGCGCCGCCTATCCTGTATTTTTCGCCATAAAATGTACTTTTCGTCCTTGGGCTCGCTTTTGTTTTGCGACCCTCCATCCGTCGTTTGGCTCCCTCCAGCCTTTGTTTGCGAGCCGCGGGGGTCCTTGCCATGCCCGCTAAACGCCTGCGCCTTGCGCTGGGTCGATGCCCACAGTCTTACCTCATTTCCGTTGTGAGGTGCTGCCGGTATGATTGCATTTATAAAGAGAATCATCATGTGACTAGAGGTGCCTGCTCATTTTAGAATTGTGTTTAGGGTTTTCTTGTGTTTTTCCGAACTCGACCATGGTTTTCTTGCTGTTTAGTGTTGGGTAACTGTGTATCTCCAGTAGGTTATTGTTAGTCGGACCGTGATTCTGTCGTGTGCCTCCTGACTTCTGTCTCGTTGCACGTTCCTTCTACAGGTGACCAAGCTGACCCCCGAAAACTTTGACGAAACCGTCAAGGCCGCCGTGGACGCGGACAAGACGCTCTTCGTTCGTTGGATTGCCAGCGAGGGCTGAGGTTGATGACGGAAGCAGTCACCGAGTTGGAACTCGGTGACTGCTCTGTTCAGAAACAATGACGACGTGGCGTTTGGGGACGTGAACCTGTCCAAGTCGCCGGTTCGTGGGACACACAACCCTGGGCAAGGCGGGTGGCCCACTATTAAGTACTTCAACAAGGAGACGGGCTACGCCGGGGCGCATTACACGAAGAAGACCAGCATGGCTGTCTGCGACGAGCTTGGCCCCAAGCACAGCTACTTGCAGCAGTTTGTGGAGGAGGCGGGCCGAACTTCACTGAAGCAGGGAGCAGACGAGCTCTAGGCTAAGCAGCAATGGGCTATGACTCTGCAAAGGTTTCGGCAAACAATCAATCAAGGACGCTTTCGCCTATCTGGTATCTTAAAATGCAGTCATCGTGACGCTGACTCGGGAAATCAAATGACCGGGAACGGCTGATAGCACTGCGGCCAGGGTGGCCAAGGAATCTGACTTAGACGCGATAGACCATGGTGCTAGCATCGTATCAGTTTTGGTTCATATCAGTGGCTATGATAAGGAACGGCAGCGTATGTCTTATTTATATGACGTCGCAGTCATCGTTTTCCTTTGACGCGTAGGATTTTTTTCCCGCGCCCACTAAACCTCGACTTTGTATATCGATATGTTGGAATATGAGGACTCAAATTGGCTTGTATTTGTTCATAGCCAAGAGCACTGTAATTGAATTTCATCCGGAATTGTTTCAATCTTCTACCACCTGTGTTGCCCCATATATATATGCAGGTTTGTTTTTATTTCTAAAATCATGTCTACTCGGACTTGCATCCGAAGAGCAGTCATGTGAAGGCATTATTATTCGCTCGGCTGCCGTCGCAAATAGCCTGGCCGGATAAAATGACGCGATTTGCCTTGTCAGCTTGCAATCGATGCCTGACTTCATGTATGCGTCTAGTGTGACCAAGCAAATGGAATCCACGACGCAAAGTACATGTATAAATGATTTGAATGCGAACTGATGTCAGCATAGTGAGTCGAGTAGCTCCACCACATCCTCCTTATCTTCAGATCCTCATCGGCCTTGGAGCTCGAATCCCGACACTAAATTTTCCCAAAACCAACCACCATCACATGAAAGCCCGTTGCTCATTTTCACCGCCATGTGATAGATGGGGGCGTATATCCCACATACGTACGGAGAGGAAGGACAAGAAGGCGTACCTCATGCCTAGCCTTGTATCCTAAGAACTAAGTGGCATATGCGAGAGGGCCCTTCCGTAGCCACCGGTACAATAACAGGCAGAACATGTTGTATTCCACTTCATTCGTTATTTTAATATTTGAACAAATCCAAACAAGAAACATACATCAAGCCGGCAGTAAGAGCTCACTACATTTCGCCACGTAGTCTGGCACCCTTGCTCCATTGCTCCCTTAGTTGTTCTTAGGTTAGATGAAACCCTTGCTCCCTAGCGACTAGATGTAAGAAAACGACATAACGCAAATCAAATCACCAAAACCATATTCATAAAATTGAATTGCATTCCCATCACCATTTTGTTTGTCAACTATGTCATATCTCCTCGATATGCAGTATGATATCGAATTGGACGCAATGGAGCATAATCTCACGTCTCTTATAACGCGTCCCGTGTTTTCTTTGAATTGTGGGCAAGTCCAAACGTAAAGAGTTGGGCACCTCGGGGGCGGGAGAAAGGGAGTTTGTTGCTAGCGGCCGTGAGTTACACATTTAATTTGAGATAATTTGAATTCCAACCCGCCGAGGCTAGACATGTTCCTGTCTCAATGCCCATCTCTCACTACATACGTTAAGAATGGAGGGTGAAACACCGGAAAAGCGACATCACATGTTTCATTATGCTTTGTAGGTTCGATTTTATATTCAATATATAAAAATGTAAGTGGAACAAAACTAATTCTACCGTCACTAAAGACAGTGATAAATTCCAAAGTACTACGGAAGTACTACTGAACCGCAAAACATGGATGGGTCGGTAGCTCGAATGAGCAACGGCGACCGTCTTCGCTCAAGGCTTGGCCTCCCGATGAGCGTAAGACTGGTGGACATAGGGCCCGTTGAACAACATGCACTGTTCACCTCTTCCCAACCGAGCCTAGCTCACTTAGGTTAGTGGATCCGTAGCGACACCAGACGGTACACACAACAAGGCGTAGCTTTCCAAATTTCGAACTCTGTCCCCCGACAGCTCTCGCGCCACCCAATTCGAAACCCACCCACGTACCCCCCACGGTATTACGGACACACAAAATCTGCCATCGCTTACAAAACCCCCCCCTCCACAGGGCCGGCGCGCCAACGCACGCCTTACCGAGCGTCATGACGTTAACGTCCGCCGCCAACATCCGCAAAACCCACGTCCCATCATATATGGTCGTGTGCCGCCAACACACGCAACCCACTACGAACCCCACTCTAAACCATACGACCAACCCTACTACAACTTCACACTCCTCCACACATGCCTCGATCGCAATGAATTATACCTCTAACCTCCCGCCCACGTACAGACAAGTGTTGATGCGGGACCGCCCCACACATGCGCATGCCGCGGACCAACACCACCCACGGAGCCGCCTCGCAGGACACCCACTCGCTCCTTTCATTACTGTGCCCCAACCACCCCTAGCAGAACAAGACTTGGGTACCGCGCTTGAGCCCTAACATGGCCGGGGCCTCTAGACGCCTTTGATCCTCGCAACCCCCCGGTCAACCTCTGACCTCGGAAGGGCCGCTGACCTCTCGACCCGCATCGTCGACTCGTACCTACTCACATGCTAGTACTCCACCCCCCCCCCCCCCCCCCCGTTGCCAACTTCTAGATGCACGGTGTCTTCATGCCGGAATCGACTCGACCCTCGGACTCGCTGCTCTTGACGTGATCAATTGCCCGTCGTTGGCTCTCGAAAGCCTCAACCGGATCGACGACCTCCCCGCTCGAGTAAAAAATATAATCGGCCGGGAACTCGCCCATCACACGACATGGATTGCAAACACAACTCGCACCCACCACCTGGCCATGCCCACATCTTTCGACAACATCCCCCTACCTGTTGACCTCGAATCGGGCTTTTAGGAGGTCCGACTGGACATCTCCACCTCATGCACGGCAATATGCATGTTATATCAACTTACTTCATAGCTGCGTGAACTCCGATCGGCCGGTCTAGCGCCACCCCGCGCTGCCACCCTCCCTTACTTGCTGACCGAACTGAATCCGCAGAAAATTCAGTTCCTTAAAGATGTCATAGACTCATAGTCCCCGAACTGTCAGGTCGCCGTTTAAAACTCAGCTCCCCCTTCTTGATAACTCTCTCCGGCCCAGAAGCTGTCGCCCTCGTACATGACTTCCTCACCGACCGCCTCACGATCGAGCTCGCCCCCGTCGGCACCCTCCCATCGCTCTCCATGCCCTCCCAAGTCAAGGACCTTCCGGAGCCGACCCACTTTCTCATGTTCCAATACACCTAAATCCTCCTTAAATATACAAGCTTCCGAATGCAGCGTGAGATGAACACATCGCTACCCGTAGCTTGTGATGCGGGTGCCACTCAATTTTGCGGCCGCAAATACTACAAATAGCACCGTACTTGTGGCAGGGCTGCATTATATTTAAAAAGCGAAGTCTTATTAAAAACACGGACAAAACGCACCTTGGCTCATATAAATGCGAGTAGCATCGCGAAACGCGTCCACCCATGTGAAAATGGGTCAGGCAAAGAATAACACATTACCAAGTGGATCACCACCGCAATGACGCGATCATCCTTATGCATGATGTGGGAGACAAAAATAGCACCCACATTATGAAACTGGGCCATTTGTAGCTCTATGTGAAGAATCATGACCAGAAGGGGGGAAGGCCTCTCCCCGTGTGGTAATGGATCGACCCATGTGCAAATGGTGGAGTTGTTCACGTGATGGGTCTTAATTAACATTATTTATTTTATTTTTTTGCGGCCCCGGGATGTGGGACTGGCAGGGAACCCGCACCGACACCCTCTACGGGCGTCTGTAGATTATCAGTATTTGTACCCGTACCAGTACCTGTAGTAGAATCGCGACGATGTGCGCTGATGTCCGTATTCTCGGCGGGCTGATGCAAAAAAAAAATCATCGCCAGGCCGGCAACCACACGAGCGTTTCCAAATATTCAGAGCTCCCGGTGAGCAAACCAGTCCAGAACCAAGCCCCCCCCCCCCCCCCCCCCCCGCCCCCCCCCCCCTCTAAACCCCGCAACGAAGGGAGTGCCTTAGCCAGGTCTTCTGCGACATGGCTGGACGGGTTGTGCTGGCTACGGTTGTGGCATCCCTCCTGTACCTCGTCTCAGGGAGTCCCGCCTTCTACCCCTCCGAGCACTGGTCATACGTGAGCCCATCCCCGCCAAGCAAATGTGACGGTTGGTATTTTATACCGAGCGCGCTTTTCCCTGGCTGCGCTTCTGACAGAATTCTTAAAGATCAAGACTGGTGTTATTCTCACTATCTCATAGGCTCGAGAGTGCAGACGAAAGTAAACCTAGGGAGGCGCGGATGGTCGACCTAAACCTTATTTATCATGTTGTCCTCACCCTAGTTTCTCAGTGAGAAACTCGTGTTAGTGTTAATTGAGAAGATGTGTGCATGCACCCGGCCGGAAGTATTTTAGTATGCCGAAGTTTTCTCGACTAGGCGCTCTCAAGAGACATTAGAAGACACCTCAGGGGCGAATTTTCGGATATGCTCAAAGCGAAATGCAGTCCCCTGCCGCTTCGTGCTCCTGCCATAGTACCAAACCCCTTGGTGTGGTATTTGCGTTGAAGCGGCAGTTTCAGTGCGTCGTGACTTCGTTCTTTCTGTGACTCAACATCTAATATGTATTTGGTGTGCGTATGCCTTTGCTACCTCAGGTTACCAAGCTGACGCCAGAGAACTTCGACGAAACCGTCAAGGCCGCCGTGGACGCGGACAAGACGCTCTTCGTTCGTTGGATTGCCAGCGAGGGCTGAGGTTGATGACGGAAGCAGTCACCGAGTTGGAACTCGGTGACTGCTCTGTTCAGAAACAATGAGGACGTGGCGTTTGGGGACGTGAACCTCTCAGAATCGCAGGTTCGTGGGAACCACAACCCTGGGCAAGGCGGGTGGCCCACTATTAAGTACTTTAACAAGGAGACGGGCAACGAGGGGAAGCTATATGAGCAGAAGACCAGTATGGCTGTCTGCGACGAGCTTGGCCCTAAGCACAAGTATATGCAGCAGTTTGTGGAGGAGGCGGGACGGACGTCGCTCTGCAACGTGGCCAGCGGAAAGGGGTGCAGCGAAAAGGAGATGAACTTTGCGGAAAAGTGGAAGTCCAAGTCTGCCGGAGACGTGGCCAAGGAGGCGGGTCGTCTCGCCGGGATGGCCGACGCGTCCATGAAGCCTGACCTAATGGACTGGCTGTTGCAGCGCATCGCGCTGCTGAAGCAGATCTCCGGTGCCCGGGACGAGCTATAGCGAGTCTTGGTGTTAGAGAGCACACAGGAGAGCACTTGTGCTGGTGCTGCCCCAGTGAGGAGTCTCCCAATGACGCTGCCTCGTTAAAGCAACGATCGAGCGCAGCTGATACGACTGCCGCTGACTCGGCACACCAGTGGACACTGACGAACTGTTCTGTAATGAATTATAATATTAAAGACGACAAACTGTTTTTTTTTTCTCGCCCTCTTTCTCTCGAGCGCTTTCAAAAAGGACAGCCGAGAAAACGAGTCTGAATTTAAATCAGCTACGGGTAGGTTAAATACATTAAACAACAAAACTCAATACTCTGTCCGTTTATTTGTAAGCGGTTCTCACGAGATGGAGCCGGTGCTGTATATCACTTTGTTCCGCCCCTCGAAAGGGAGTTCTTTGCAGACGCAGGAAGGCGACTTGGCGAGCAGGTAGGTGATGAACTCGTCGTATGTGTTCACGGACTCCCCGGAGGGCATCCGTCGGCGAGGGAAGCAGCGCCCGTATACGCAACAAGGGACAACTGCAAAGGGTTTGCCGAGGGCGAGAGCCAAATCCACGATCGGCTCTGTCGCCTGCAAGAGATTTCAACAACAAAGAACGGAAGGTGTGCGGGTGAGTGCGCAGTGAAAAAGAATCGTCGGAAATATAAAAGACGTATGCAAAATATTTGATATAACATTAAAACATAGCGACAATCGGCAAACAATATTCATTTATTTTTCCTGACCCCGCTTTTCTTCATTGCCACAAGCTCAGTTTTTCCGGCGAGCACGTCGTGCTCATGACAGACGGAACACGATCGCTATACAGACAACTGGCGCTGGGTCGACTGCAGTTTCGTCGATAGCTCTATAAGAACTGAAAAGCAGGCTTCCGACTTTTAGAAATAGGCGCAATCAATAAGTAATTATATTCACCATCAGTCGGTTTTCCATACTAATAACAAAACAGTAACATGAATGGCCGTCAGCTCAGCGCCGCATCCCCATGAAATCAACTTCAGCGTGCACAGATAAACAATAATGAAGGCTGTTGCTAAACAAATTTCAAACGCAACCGCTTTCCGACAGATATCGAACGCGTTCCGTGACAGCGTCTCTATGCCGCCCCACCTGGTCCGGATGCATCCCGACCACCGCCGAGCAGTTCAGCAGCAACTCCACCGCCTCCTCCGCGTCGACCACCTGTTCCCTCTCCCACCGAACCTGCAACACCACACAGCATCATACTCACGCAAACACCCCCTTTCCCAACCTGGTCCTATATCAGATAAACCGTGCAATCACGATGCGCAGTTTCAACCCTGTTAATATTGACCTTAGCAATAACAATATCACCATGAAATTAGTTTAATAATATCCAGAATCATCATTATCATTATTAAAATCACAGAGTTGGGAGTATAATCATTATAATGCTACGGGTATGTTTCTGCTCATACAAGGCACAGCGGCGCAGCACCTCATCCTCCTCAATATTCCGCGCCACATCCGATTCGTCAGACTCGGACGCCAGGGCCGACTCCTCTTCCATCTCCCCTTCCTCATGCCCGCCGCGCTCCAGCCCTTTCCGCGTCCACCTCATCCTCGCCGCTGCCTCCATCGCTCTACCAACATCCCCCCGCAGCGCCCCCAGCGCACCCTCTTCTCCTCCTCCGCACATGTGCCCCCGGATGAGCTCCACCATTCCTGGCTCCAGGCACATCCGGAGATGGGGCGGCGGCCGCGCGGCCCCCTCCTCCCGCGCACTCTCCACACTTCGGGAGAACGACTGCCGAAAGACGGCGTTTCGATGGTAAAGCCCTTTCTGGGCGCCGCACACACACCACTCGTCAGAACCCACCGCGCCACTTGGCCACTCTGTGGCTACCTTCCACACACACAAGCACAGACACACACACACACACACACACACACACACACACACACACACGCAAACACAGAGACACACACAGAGAGGAACAAACACAGGCACACACACACACACACATGCACACTCAAACACAAAACACGCAAACGCAAGCACACACATAAGCATACACACATGCACGTGTACGCACACATATAGTCATATACACACGCGCGCACGCACACACACAGAGACACACGCACACACACACACACACACACACACACACACACACATACGTACATACGCGCACTCACACATACAAACATGCATACGCAAGCATATACACACAAAAATACACACACACCCCCACTCGCATAATGGCAAATGTACGCACACACACAGTCACACATATATACACAGTCACACACAAACGCACACAAACAGGCATAGACAGACATGTACACATACACATAAGCACTCACACACACATACGCGCACTTAAACACATACACGCACGCACACACACACACACGCACACACACACACACACACACACAATCTCTCTCTCTTCCTCATGTATATATGCATTCACACACACACACACACACACACACACACACACACACACACACAGCAGCAGCAGCAGCCAGCAGGAGAGGCACTAGCGCAGGCGTTAGAGCCCCCCCCTCCCCCCCCCCCCCCCCCCCTCATCCCCTCCTCACCCTGAGATACTTTTCGAACTTGGTGAGGTGCAGTGGGCGCGGGTCCAGCACGGTGCTGCGCATTCCATGCAAGTTAACAAACTCAAACGACAGCTCCCCCTTTCCGCCCGCCACGTCCAACACACCCGAACCGCCCCGCAGCGCCACCTCCCCGAATGTGTCCAGAAGAAACCTGTCATAGATTAGCAAGCAAGCAGACAACAAGTCAGACAGGCAAGTAGGGTGCAAGCCAGGCACGCAAGCATGCTTCCCTCTCGGACTGATATGACAAGAACCTATATACTACATGACAAACAAAGTTGATGATGGACGGTGGTAACGACTTGCTTATTACCTTCGGAATGCGGATGCTCTGAACCTATTCTTCACCTGCAAGTCACATTCCTCATCATCAGATACCCCCTGGATGCTCATGCTCCACCAGTGTGCCTACCTGCTGTTTCTATTTTGGTGGAACGGGGTAGGCTTTTAGGGTCATGATTTAGGGTTTATAATTTAGGTCGCACCGAGTTTCTCTTTCCGACGCCTCTGTTCGCCTTTCGCCTCGCTTCGTTGCTGTTGCCGAGGGGTGGAGGGGGAAGCAGCGCGCCACGCTCGCCCTCATCGTGCCAAAACCTGCACGTGTCCCCGAATATGCAGAATCCCCGTCGCGTCCAATGCTTACACGTTTCTCGCGGCTGTATACGAGTTGCCGCAAATAACACAAAAACACGCGGATATCAGACCCGACGGAAACCGAGCGCTGGCCTATCCCCAGTCATACGAACACCTTGAGACGATTGATCACCTAGACAATGGGCTAAAATAAATATATGTTCCAGTTCGGCGGGTGCTCGCATACAACGAGGTTTGGGACGGGCTGATACAATGTCGGCGGCAGTCGCACCTCGTCAGCCGACAGGTTGATGACGGCCGATGACTCCGTGCCGCCACTATCGACGACGCCGACTGACGGTGTGGGTGCTGCAGCTCCATCAGGCACGACGATAGCTTCCGTCGCTGCCATCATTGTTGAGTATCATGCGCTGAGGGTGTGCCGTCGTGTCACCCGTCGGTGGAAGTGCGCGGATTCACTGCTGTGTGAAGTCTGGGGAAAGGCCGGGGTCGTTGGGCGGGGTTGGACGAGTGGCGAGTGGATTTTCTGGATTTATTACAAAACTTCGCGTGCGGTGTGCTTAGGACCAGATTAGTACATTAGGTGGCCCTCTGTGAGGACTAGAAACGAACATCAGGAACTATGATCGGAGATTTTCCAAAAGCGCGGAGATAACGCTGGAGATAGGTATCGAGGCGTTATTCAATTAGCTGCGGCTGAAGAAGCTTCAAGAGGAGGCGGACTGTCATGCAACCGTCCATGTGGTCGAGCAACGAGTTTAGGGCTCGCCATGTGTTTGAGCCCGGAGAGAGACGAGTGGCGAAACTAGGGTCTCGTTCAAAATTAGTTAGCCGTGGAGGGGTGTTCTTCCATAGCCATATTCAAGAGGGCTAGCACACGGTGTTGGAAAGACCGGTATTGTAGATTAACGTGAGCGTCTGGCGGAGGAAGACCCCGAGCACACGGGGTAGATCGGATCATGAGCGCGTAAGTGGTTCATAAAGCGTCGTCAATATACCGGAAAGTCCTCAATTTCCAGGAATTTAGGAGCGGAAGAGCGCAAAGACATGCTAAGACTATCATCACGGGCCTCGGGCTGGTCGGAAGGTAGTGCGCGTACTACAGGTGCGGGTGGGTTTCCAGAGGAGGCGTGGCCAAGGTCGGGAGTCCCGCAGGCGGCGGCGGCGGCTGTGATCCTCCGGCGAGAACGCGTTGTACTTCCGGAGCGATAAAGTCCATGTTTGGTAGCATGGCAGCGCAAGCGTGCGGGATAGCTGCAAGGGGTGGGCCGAACTGAAGTTGGTAAGCGGGATGGTGATAGAAAATCGGAGGCTGCGTGCTAGTTGTCGGTTGTTGGTGGCCAATGAGGAGTGGGCTTGGGGTGACGGTGGGAGGTGGCGGCGTCGGAGTGGGTACTCCCGGCGGGGGCGTTGTGGCGGCGGCGGTGGGTCTATAGCAGCACAGTGAGAAAGAAAGAAAACATGACTTGTTTAGCGCACGAAATTACGTGAAACTCATAAATTACGAGGGCTCATAACATAAGATTGGAGAGCAGTTTTATAAGAGCAAGGAACAGAATGCAGACATGGTGCATGAAAGGAAAGAGGTTGGTGATGGTTACAAAAGTGACGGCTGCATACACGCGGCGCCCGTCGCGGCGCAACGGCGGCGGAAAGGACGAAGGGGATTCGCCTATGTCATCGTTCGAGGAAAGGATAACGCGAGGGGAAAGGAGGGGTGCGCTTGCAGGCGTGTCACCACTCACTCCCAGCTCCTCGTGGTGGGCGCTAGTAACCCTCCTCGTGCTAGGCCTTGCACGGTTGGGGGCTAGGCGGGGTGAAATCCGGCGGCTGCGACCCGCGGATCAAGAGTTGTCGGGAAGCCACAGTGCGGAGGGCTATTAAAAGTATTATCTATGCACCGCCAACGTCAAGATCTCCTGCTCGACAAGCCCGAAATTTCTTTTCATGGTTGGATACTCCTTAGATACTCTCTTGTCTATGGATGGGACCTATATATGTTGCGTGTTTTGGCGGCGAGGAAGGTACTATCGGATTTGAGTTGGCGGCGGGCGTTAGAGCTGGCGACGGACAGCCGGGAAGGAGGGCAAGGGCAAGGCGCTCGCTACCAATCGACCTACCTTGTGAATCTCGAGTCTCCCTTGGGGGCGAGGCGAGAAGCTACGCAGGCCGCAAGAGGGTCGTAGCCAGAGGAGCGACACGGTCTTGCGGCGGAGGTCCGCCAAAAAACCAAGTGCGGAGAGTTTTTTAACGAATCTTTCCGAATCCGATGTCTTTTGCGGAGTGGCGATTCGATCCGCGGGTTTGACCAACACACCCCCTCCCCAGTCGGTACCCATTTATCGACAAGCTGCCTAAGGCAGGGTGCCTAGGGTTATCGCAATGGCACTATGCTTATAAAGGTGGCCCCTCGACAGCGCAACCCACAGGGGGGGTACAAGCGGATTTCGCACGATAAGATAGGTGTTGGAAACAAACGGAGACGGACACGTGACATGAGAAATATTGCGCGAAAGCAAGAGCGCCATCTAGACACCGTTTGCAACTATGAACCTCCTTTCTCCCTAGCTCCCGGAGGGGAAGGGAAGTCTAGGCTAAAAGGCGAGCAGCGACGGGAGGAGCAGCGATATCTCTGACGGGGGAACGCGTGGATCGGGAAGGGACCGTCGACGACATGTGCGAGGGTTTTTTCGCTTGCCTTTTCCCTCTAGCTCCGGCACGACCGGAGTCGTACAAGAGCATAAGTCAGGTAGGCATGTCACGACGAGCGCAAGCTGGTCAACTTGGCTGTTCAACGCCCTCGCAACACATGGAGCTAGTTGCGCATCGTGGAGAAAAGGGATATATTATTTTCATAATATAGTGTACATTTACTGTTCATTAGCATGGATTTGACGGTATTGTTACCGCTATTGGAGAGGTTGGGATTAGTGGATTCATGGCGTACACCCTACGATACAAAAGGTACTCTAGAAGACAACAACCGTTAACTCGGTGATTGTTGTAAACAATTTCAATTTCAGTTGCTCATACACAACACGCGCACTTGTCGAGCACTGTGACGATGTGACTAACACCTACGGGTACTGATGTATTGTGATAGGAATACTATCATACACACATAATGTGAATATGTATTGATGTGCTTTTATCTTAAAGCAAATAAATCTTACAAGAAAAAGCATTGGAGGCCACCAAGCAAAAAGAAGAAAAGAGGAAATAACCAAAGCCCGAGGAACAGGAAGGCATGCCACAGCGTCATGTGATTTTATTCATATTTTAATGGTTTGATGCGCCCGGATTGTGTTTTTCCTTGTAACCACACGTTTGATCATGATGACGGAGGGGGTCCACAATACACACGCGGCCTTGTTCACCGCCCTTGCTAGGGCATGCAAGCTTGAATGAATACGCGTTTACTGCCAAGTACTAGCATGCCCGCGGAGCGGCGGATCTGAGTATCGGTTTACTCAACGCGCCATGTTCTTTTTCCACAATCGATGGGAGCTACATGTACGCATACCTCTGCCGCGTGTTTGTGTTGGGTCCACGCCATATCGCTATGTATCGCGAGCCTATCATATTTTTTACATGTTTTCGTTGTCCTCACATGTTGTCACTCTTTCATCCTCTTTCTCGTCTTTGTTCCGTTATTCAGGAGTGTTTACAAACCATGGGGAGGCTCCGTTCGCCAAAAGCGTTGATCTCTTACATTTTTTCCTGCAAGGGCCCAATGTACGATAATTGAGGGAATCGGGAGGGTGGGTTGCGTGATTTGTACTTGCGCAAAGACAGAAGGTGGACGACCTTTGTGTGTCGGCGCATCATATATAGGGGTAACGCTAGTCCGTGTTTTACCACTCTGACATGCGTATTCTAGCGGTTAGAACTTGTAACGTCGTGGCAACGCCCGACTATTCTCGCCACTGCTTGTAGTGTAATTTAACCTCAATAATATTAATATGACTATCTACAAAGCAAGGGGGGGCTCCGTTTGCCATGTTGGCCATATTGGGTGGGTTTATCGTAGGCTAGCCACCCCAAGGTGTCAACTACCAACCGAGGAAGAACTAATATGATCGTCTTGCAAGGACAGTCGGGTCGATTCAGTCCAATACAACGCTCGACTCGGTTGACCATCCGCCGAAGTATTTAATCTTCGATATCGTAACTCCGACGTTGTAGGCGGCTATCGCGGCTCCTGTCCGTAAGGACTGCGAAGTCCAACTGAATCTAGTTGGGAGGCGCTCAAGTAGCGATGTAGTGACCTCATGTAGCCAACATGTGAGCGTGTTAGATGTCCATGTGTCTTACTTCTATGACAATTCGATTGCCATGCGCGTTGCTAGTAATTCCCCTCCAAAGATTATGATTCAAAGGGAGTCGAAAAACAGTAACACCTGAATTACCTCAGTGTGTACATTGTGCGGTTGGTAGCATAATAGTTAACGCTTTACTGACGCTTCGCGTTGTCCTTTCCTCGAACGATGATATAGGCGAATCCCGTCGTCCTTGGAGGGGAAAATCATCCTCCATTCATCACTACATGTCCAGATTGTGAATGAATGGGTTTATTGGGCAGGTGGGGAATATTCACCCAGAGGGAGGAGGGGTCGTCCTCGATCGGGGTGGGAACGTCCACTGGCTGGAGGGCGTCCGCGAATTGGAGGATGAATTGAGCTGGCTCAGGAAGGTCCTCGAGCCTGCATTGGGGGTGGGTCGAGGGGGCTAATCCGGCAGAGGTGAGTGCGTGCGCGAGGCTGGAGGTGAGGATGTCCTGCAGGAGGGCAACGCTTTCTTGGCCGGTGATACCAGTGAACATGGGGGAGCGGATTTTCACTCTCCGACAAGGACGAGGCGATGAGGTCGCAGGTTATGCAGTCGATGCCCGATCCTCCACTGCTGAAGAACAAGTACAATATTACCGGTGTCGTACATGCCCGCATGATGCGTACTTGATCGCGTGTTGGGCTTGTGGTCAGAGTTGCACGCGTTGTTGATTTTGCGAGCTTGAGTAGAGGAGTCGTAGGGCTTGGGCCATGAGTGGGGCTTGAACGACAGTGGATGATGGCAGGTGTACGCGTACCGGAGTGTCGTCAATCACAACCTGCGACGCGGCGAGGCATTTTCTTACCTTAGCGACGAGGTCGTGGTCCTTGAATGACCCGTTGAATGCCGACAAGTGTGATTGTATAATGGATGCCTTGATGGTCCCGAGCTGACCTAGCCACGCGACTTACCTCGCCATATGTGCCGGCGTGACAGCTAGTGGGGCGAGCCCGTGCTCATCGCAAAAGTCGAAGTACCGGCGGATAGTACTCCCGTGCGCCGCTGCTGTGTTGGGTGCTCATGATCCGGATTATAGGGCTAGGGTCTTCGCGCCGGATACTTCAATGCCGAATCTTGGTCGATCCACGGGTTGGTGTTGGCGATGGCGGATTGGCGGTTATTCTCTGCTTAGACCCTGAAGGTCGTCATGTTTGTTGGTCGGGGATTCTTGGCTCGCGGTGTAGTCCCAAAAACATTTGAGCGTAGCGCTCACAGCTCCTCGTCCTAAGTAAAGCTAGGAGGGGACTCGGAGTACAATGTCGGCCAAGTGAGGAGTGCATGTTGTACGGCGTAGTGCCCGACGCCCGATTTTGAACAAGATTGGTCAGGGCGCGATGAGTAGTTCATCGGAGGCCATCTCGGTAAGCGCTTGGTGCCAAACCTTGCTTGTCCAACATGGGGCGACCGGAGTAGCCGGTGCACCGCTCTGCCGTACTTTTTGGACGAAGTCGAGTAGTAGGGGCCACGGGGGTTGCACCACTTTTTTTCCTTGCGCCAGTTCGAGTCCAATAGGTGTAGCGCGTCCACAGCTTCGCAAGTAGGGTCTCTCCATCTAGCATTGTACCGTGGTAGCAGTGTGTTGAGCGCTGATGCAAAGCGATCGATAGAGTGTTTGCCGAACCTCGCGTCGAGTTCGTGGTAGCGCAATAGTTCGTCCATCATCACATGAGCCCGTGAGGTTAGGCATGCCAGAATGTGACAGACTGCATGGTTGTCTTCGTGCACGAGGACGTTGCGGCCGGCTAGCTGCGGCAAGAAGCTCTCTACGGCGTGATGTGCGGCCTTCACCTCACTCTAGGTAATGCGCTGTTATTCATCCTCGGCGCTCAAGAATCCTCGTGCTTCGAGGCGTTCGTTGAGGACATCTCCTAATCCATAGCCCGAGCTGTCCGTGTGTAGGTACGCGTCTCAATCGGCTTGTGAATGGGTTTTCCGTTGGACTGACTGGGCACATGTACCCACCACAACATGTCGCGACGTATTTGTGGTGTTCGCCGCACGAAGCCTCCCGACTTCTTGCTGATACGGAGTGCAACTCCCAGAGAAAGAATCGGGCAAAGGGAATTGCGGAGAAAAGGTATTGTGCTTGTCCCGCTAGTGACTGGAGATCTTTGACGGGTAGTAGCCAACGTGCGTTCCGCGTAGCGTGTCCGGTTAGTTGTCTTGCTACGCGATCTTGGCGAGTTTGGACTCCGGAGCGTAGAAGTAATCCGACGTTGTGTCGATGTCGATGCCAAGGTGGTGGCAGACTTGAGCGGGTGCCCAGAAACCCTTGGTTGGGTGGCGAAGCAGGCCGAGACGGTCCACGAGGTTGGTGAGGCGTTGGCGCAAGGTGAGCTCTTCCTCCTCTTTAGCCGCGAATAACAGAAAGTCGTCGTGTTGTAAGTAATACCGTATACGTATTAGTTGCAGATAGCTATTGTAAGCTACTCTAGATATGATTAGTACATGTCTAGATCGGACATACCGATAAACTGTTTGACTCGGTACAGAGCTGTCGCTAGGCTACAGCTCTCGCACTTCTTTTGTCCCGACACCACGCCTGTAGGCTGGTTGTCGCCGTAACTGTTCCGTTTGCGGGACTGTGACTGTAACTACGTTTGCGTAAGTTATCTTCCACACGAACTGTGTTTGCATGGTTCAATAGGTTATGGGCCCTCGCCTCACGTCACTCACGCGCGACAACCTGGTTCGGCGAGCTGCGATCGACAGCTCTCCCGCAGAGGGCAAGTTTATCTAGACACCTAGTACTTTCAACTTGTAGTCGGCGGTATCGCCAGTATAAACTGCAATTTAAAACCCGCCACCACCCCTCTCAAGTCAGCCACCCGACGGAGATAGCCAGCCAACCACACCGACGCACTCGTCGTGTGTGGACAGGGTGCACACAGGTCCAAGCTAGAGAACGGGGGGGCGCACCATCGGGTGAATACGCATCCACAGGTTGCACGCCAGCCGTAGCTTACCTTTTTATTTTTATATTATTCTAGCGAATCAGCCACCAGCACAGCGCTCCACCTGTCATGGCCTTGGCCTCGACTTGTGCCCCACACTGGGTGGAGGATACAGAGAAGGTGCTCTGAGACACCCCGGGGCTACAGGCCGAGGGGTCGGCGGGCATCAGGCCGTCTCTTTGCAAACCGCTGTTAGGCACGAGTCCGGCTAGCGGTTTTTACCGCTGCCTGTTTTTTATTCCGCTCTTTCTTTTTCGCCCTCTGTCGAAATGGCGCCGAAAACTCCGCTTGTTTCACCTCATGACTCCCCTGAGTCAGGCTCTCACCAGAGCAACCTCGATCACCCCCCGGATACTCTCGCGCTGCTCGTTGCGCAAGTGGCGCACATAACAGCTCGTCTCGACTCGCAGTCGGCCGAGGGTGCTGATGCTGCTGCGGGTGCTAATCCGCACCCCCCTGTAGCTCAGCGCCGCCACGATGCTCACATCGAACCCGTCCGGGAGAGCCACGACGGCCACACCCTCCACCTGCCTGAACATCCCCACCCTGGTTACGTACCCCCGGACGCAGAAACATTCTTTGCTGCTCCTACTCATGCAACTCATGTTGGCGACCCCACAGTCGCACAACGCCGTCACGATGCGCCCCGCGAGCCCCCGCGTGCCGATGCGCACCACGACCCCTCGCGTCACGCCATCCTGGTTGATCACCTCCCACCACCTCCCCCCTTCCCCCCCGCCGGATATGCCCTTCACCACCCCGGCCCTCACATCCCGGAGGCGCCCTCTCACCTCGTCCCCCCCTACCGTGACCACCCGCACTCGTACGGCCCGCCGCGTCCCATGGCCGGCCGCTCTCCCTTTCCCGGTGACCCACCTCCTCCCTTTCATGGCCGGCACTCTCCCCCAGTCCAACATGGCGACCCCGCCACCCGTGGCCGTCGTCGCCCCACTATTGACCCGGTGGTCATCAACCGGGCGGCACACGAAGCCCCCGGCTTCGACAAGGACGCTCTCAACCGGTCCATGAAGATGTCGGTCCCCGTCATGTGCCCGACCACGGACGTTAAGCAATGGAAGAGGACCTTCCTTAATTTCCTCTCCATCAAGGCAGCATACCTCATTCCACAGCTGGCCATCCGCGACTCTGGCGTCTGGCTCGACGAACAAGCGCAACACTACGCCTACACGCTGCTTCTCCATGCAGCCAGCGCGAATAAGCGCGCTGACCAAGCGATGAAATGCGTTTCTCCAGCACGCCCTGACTGCGCCGTTGCCGCGTGGGACATCCTTTGTGAACGCCTCGACTGTCGGTCTTTTGCTCGCTCCTTGTCCCTCCTGGACAACCTGACGGTCAGATAGCGCCCTTGTCAGTCACTCAGTGACTATGTCCACTACATGCGCCAGACCTTTGACGACTACAACGACATATGCCAATTGGTTGATGGCTCCGTTGCCATCCACCCCCACCACCTCGGTCTCCTCATGCTGCGCGGTATTTCTAGCAACGGCCCACACGGTCAGGCGAAGCAATACGTCATCAGCGCCTTTGACACGGACTACATCATGTCGGCTAATGAAGTGATGGCCAGCATTCTCCACCTTGCGCACAACATGGACGACGACCCTGCTCCGGACACACCCGCTCCGGCCATGTCACAACCTCCCATCTCCGCGTTCGTCGCTGCGGGCCGCGGCTCGCACAGCGGTCGAGGCCCACCACACCGTAACCCTCGCGGCCATCGACCCAACAAGTGTGGCGTTTGTGGCAGCTTCAACCATCTCATGTCCGCCTGCACTGCCACGGATGACGCTATCCTTAAGTGGAATCTCGCCAAGCGTAGGCTGACAGTCCTGAAGTACGGCGCCGCCGACGGCACCCCCTCTGCTCACGCTGCACTGCTGAGCGACGTCCCTGCCGACGACGCCCCCGCCGATGACACCGACTGCCTACCTACCCTCGAGGAATGCGCTGATGACTACGCTGACGACGAGGTGAGTGTCCCATTCAGCTCTGTGGCATTCTCCTCTTCCCTGGCCCCGGGTCGTAACTTGTCAAAATCTTAAGTCGTTAATTCCGCCTGCTCGATTAACCTCACTGCGTTCCGAGATGACTTTGTGAAATTCACGCCCCCCTCCGCTCCCTCTCACGTGGGCGGTGTCGGCGTTGACGTTAAGGGCAGTGGCTCAGTGCGAATTTCTGTCAGACTTGCCTCTGGCCAGCTCATTCACCGCACTGTGTATGCACTCTACACCCTTGACCTATCGTCTCGCTCCGCACAGCGTATCGGCAGACTACTTAGTGTCAGCTGGATGCAAACTCACAGCGGCTGTGAATTCATATTCCCCTCCAACTCTGACACTGGTTTGCTATTGGTACCCACAGGCATGGGTGTGCTAGAACCGTCCGGAAACGGTCTCTACCTCCTTCCCCACCAGCCGGACCTCCCTTCAAGCCCATCCGCACCGGCGGCACTTGACCCCTCACCTCAGGTTGCCCTTATTGCCCAGTGTGATCCCGTCCTATGGCACCGTCGCTTTGGCCACCTCAACATGCAAAGCCTTCAGGCCCAGCATAATCACGGTGTCCCGACTAGCCCTGTGTTAACTAGCGCTGTAACCAAAGTTTATTGCGACTCTTGCTTACTTCACAAAGCCACAGCTGCACCACGCAACACAACCGCTTGCGCGAAGCCATCTCACCCCCTCCTCAACCTGTCCGCTGACCTCTGGGGCCCGGTCAATGTCCCCTCCCCACATGGCCTCCGTTACCGCTTGCTCGTCATCGACCACCACACCAACTACATGTGGGTGCGGTTCCTTAAGTATAAAGACGACGCATGTTCGGAATTGGAAACCATCCTCTTGGACATTAAACACCTGCATGCCCGCCATCACTCCCAGACGGGCGCGTTCGCACCGGTCCTCAAATTTGACTCATACTCTGTGTTTGAAGCTGCTGTCACACGCCGGATGTGCGCACACCTCGGCGTCGGGGTGCAGTTCTCTGCCCCATACGCCCACCACATGCTCGGCAAGGCCGAACGTCCCTGGCGCACTATCCGGGACAATGCATCGGCGATGCTCCACAACATGGCCGTTCCCAACTCCATGTGGTCGTGCGCTGTCAGCACTGTTGTGTACCTTCGCAACCGCACGTACAGTCGCTCGGTCGGACCTAATGGGGGCGTCCCCCTCACACTCCTTACGTCGTCGGTGCCCGACGCCTCCAAGTTCCGCGTCTTCGGCTGCGCCGTTTTCGCCAAGGTCCCCGACAAACAACGTCGGAAACTCAGTGAAAAGCATTTCGCGGCGTCATGGTGGGCTATCCCCCTGACGCACATGGGTATCGTGTCTACAATCCGGAAACGCGTCGCATCACCACTTCCGTACATGTTGTCTTTCAAGAAGACACCCCAGGCTTCGACACACAACCCTCCGTCGACTCGGCCATCACCGACTCTTCGGACGACGTACCCGCAGACTCACCCCTATCCCACCCCATTGACCTCACATTACCCACACCCCTACCCCCCCCGGCAACCGCTCGCCATGCTCGGCTCCGCTCCCACCCCATTCGCCACGGCGATATGGTTGCCCACCTGTCCGACTACCCACCGATCCTTGTAACGGCGTGTTGTGATCCTGAACAAGGCACAGCTCCCGAGGACATATTTGAGCACCCTCACGTCCCCGACCTTGTCACGGGTCCCCCACACACACCTGCCGGCACGTCCTCTACCGCCGTCGCCCTCCTCTCCGCCCGAGAGTGTGTGGAACCAAAATCCTACCGGGCTGCTCTGGACAGCGCCCAAGCCCCCCAATGGCAAGCCGCTATGCAACAGGAGTATTCCTCCCTCATCAGCAACGGCACGTGGGACCTTGTGGACCTCCCCCCCGGCCGCATGGTCGTTAACAACATGTGGATCTTCAAAGTCAAGTCGGATACAACCGGCGACGTCTCCCGCTTCAAAGCGCGGTTCGTCGCCAAGGGGTGCAGTCAACGCGCCGGACTGGACTACACGGAGACCTTCTCCCCGTTCATCCGCATGGCCTGCCTGCGTCTCTTCCTAACCATCGCAGCCGCCCGCGACCTTGAACTCTGCCAACTTGACATCGACACAGCGTTTCTCTACGCCCCCATCCGGGAGGATGTGTACATCCGCCAGCCCCTCGGCTTCACCGATGGAACGTCCAAGGTTTGTCACCTCAAGCGCTGCCTCTACGGCCTTAAGCAGTCTCCCCGCGACTTCAACATGCTACTTCGTGCATGGCTCGTCGACCATGGATGGCAACAATGCGTCTCCGACCCGTGCATCTACATCTTCCGCACCGGTAACGTTTTCGCCATGATCGCCATGTACGTCGATGACATTCCCGCGGCCTGCAATGATGCCACTTGGCTCGCATCGTTCAAAGCCCAACTCGGAGCACGGTTCAAGATCAAGGACCTCGGCGACCTCTCCCAACTCCTCGGCATGCACATTACCCGCGATCGCTCCACGCGCACGATCTCGCTGGACCAGTCCAAGTACCTGCGCGACATCCTCGCCAAGTACGGCATGTCCGACTCTAAGCCGTCGTCACTTCCGATGGACCCGGGCTTCCTCGCCGGCCTCGCATACTTGAATTCGCCCTCTCTCACAAGGGTGGCCAAGGACGTCTACCCTAGCCTCATGGGCAGCCTCCAGTACGCAGCCGTTTGTACACGCCCCGATGTCTCCACGGCGTTGAGCATCCTCGGCTCTGCCCAAGCCACACCCACCGAGGCACACTTGCAGGCTCTGAAAAAGGTCTTCCGCTACCTCCATGGCACCATCGACATGCGCCTGACGTTGGGGGGGGCCTGGACCACAGCCTCCAACTCACAGGCTTTGCCGACGCTGATTGGGCCAACGACAGCAGCACCCGCAAGTCTCGCTCCGGCTATCTCTTCACCCTCGGACGCGGGCCAGTCAGTTACAAGTCCAAACAACAGACTTGTGTCGCTCAATCCACGTGTGAAGCCGAGTACTACTCTGCGGCTGACGCCACCAAGGAGGGACTCCACCTCCGACAACTCATGGGGGAAATCTTCGACTCCCCCATCACCGAAACCACCACCATCTGGGAGGACAACCAAAGCGCCATTGCATACTCCCGGAATGCCTTGGTCAGCGAGAAGACTAAACACATCGGCCTGAAGTGGCACTTCCTCAAAGACCACGTGGAGCAAGGGACCATCAAGTTGAGGTACCTCCCCACTGACCAGATGGTGGCTGACATGCTCACCAAACCCCTCCCATGACCTGCACTAGCAAGGCACCGAAGTGCGATCCTTGGAGGACAAGACCCAATGCAACGCTTCATCCCGTAGCTACCTTCAGGGGGAGTGTTGCAAGTAATACCGTATACGTATTAGTTGCAGATAGCTATTGTAAGCTACTCTAGATATGATTAGTACATGTCTAGATCGGACATACCGATAAACTGTTTGACTCGGTACAGAGCTGTCGCTAGGCTACAGCTCTCGCACTTCTGTTGTCCCGACACCACGTTTGTAGGCTGGTTGTCGCCGTAACTGTTCCGTTTGCGGGACTGTGACTGTAACTACGTTTGCGTAAGTTATCCACACTAACTGTGTTTGCATGGTTCAATACGTCGACGTAGGGTAGAATTCTCGCGCCGTGCCATCGCGTTCGTTTGAGGTAGGTCGTCGTGCAGTTGCCTTGTGCCGGGCAGGGTAGTTCAAGGTCCGGTGCTCTGAGGAAGTTCACGAAGATTAGCGTCATCATGCGGAAGTAGAAGGAGGATAGGAGCCACCCTATAGGTAGCCCCGCGAGCCGGTAGATATGTCCTCCCACGTTCATGGTGAAGTAGTCGCGGTCCGTTTGGTTGATGCCCATCGCGAAGAAGCCGTCTTGTAGGTCGAAACTGAAAATGCAGTTTCTCTTTCTTGTTAGGTGCTTGATACCCAACAGCGATTCCATATTGAGTCGCTTCCGAACGAAGTATTTCTTTCCGCAGTACTTCTTCCGAAAGCAATGATCTTAAGTCGCAGATTAGCCTCCGCTGGTTGTTGCCCGGCTTGAGCTTAGGAAGAGTCGGGAAACGTAGTCGCTGCATGTAGTAGGTTCCCAAGCCATGGCATGGACAATGCGCACTAGTTCTCGATCTGCGAAATCTAGTTGGGCGGGGTGGCATTATATAACGACACTCGATGATTGAATCGTCGGGGTGGGCGGTTGTTTTTGAGGGGCCTAATGAGCGCCCGATTGCACTGTAGGGCTTGCACGCTCGCGCCGATATTCTTCCACTCACGCAAGCTCTTTTCACGCGATGTTGCATGTAGTCGGAGGCTAGATTGCAGAAATCGGCGCGGCGGCGCACACCATCAGCCATGTGCCTCGGCCTTGGGCTTCTTGTTATGGCGTGCCTTGTCATTTTCTTGCTACTCACGCTTATCCTTGTCCTTTTGCTCCTTTTCCTTGAGGCTCTTGTCCGGCCGCGGGTTGATTCTGTCGGGGTTGCTTTTGTCGCCTCTACCGGGCGTCGGTTGCTTAAAGGTCCGAGCGGTTTGAGCTTTTGCGGCCGCGTGGAGACTAGCTTCGATGTGTTTGTCTACTAGGGCTGCGAGGAGACCATCGACGCCGTTTATGCTTCGGTCGGTTGCTTGCGTGTCGAAGAAATGGGAGTAGACGAGTCGCTCGGCGACTCGCTCCTCTCCAGTGAGTGCCTTCGCGCCCTTGAAGCGTCGAACGTAGGTAAGTCGTGCCTCGACGGCGTGTCTGACAGTCTTGTGTGTCCGAACGGTCACGTCGTGCACATCCCATGCGTGCGCTCTTTTCGCTGCGGTAGTCGAACGAATCGTCGCCATAGCTCTTTCGAGCGTCGCATCCGCAAATGAGGGGTAAACGCCATAGCATGCTGAGTGTCGCTATTCGTCGGGGAAGGAAAATAGGTTTCCACGGTTAGGAAACTGTCTATCTCACCTTGTCGAGGCGTCCATAGTCCCGGAGTACATGCGTTTACCGGTGGTGAATTGTCGATGAACGCTTAATAAAGGAGCAAATCAATCTAGTCGCGCGGATCGATGTACGCGTTCTTTGTCCATGTAGCAAATACCGGCGTGGCGTACTCATCCACGCTCCCACCCTCATATACGGCGTCGGCCGGTATTAACGGAATGTTGTGCTGCTTGTTAGGGGGTGGCGGTTTTGTGTGAACGTCGTCTACCTTCACGAGCAACGGGTTAACGTGATTATACAAGTTTTCTATTTGCGTTACATATGGTGGTGACCTGACGTCGCCGCTGTCATAGTGTCGTCCCGTGTAGGGTACATGTGTTCTCGTACATTGTCTGCCATAATTATTGCGCGAGTTGGTTCGATAGTAGCTAGACCGTGTGCTAGTAGAGATCTTCACCGTGCTAGGTTGCTAAAGTCTAGATGCCGTTGCGTGAGCTTTGTGAGGTCGGAGAGTGAAAATCAACGGCGGCGGAAAGGCAGAAGGTGGGCGATTTCTTTGTGTCGGCGCGTCATATGTAGGGGTAATGCTTGTCCGTGGTTTACCACTGTGACATGCGTAATCTAGCGGCTAGAATTTGTAACGTCGTGGCAACGCCCGACTATTCTCGCCCTCACCGCTACTTGTACTATAATTTAAACCTCTATCACATCATCAAAATGACTAATAATAGTTTTTAATATGAACTTGTAATCAGTATACATCACAGAACCTGATGATGCTCGTGCTGTAATTAGGGCGACAGGTAAGTGCGGGTAGTTAGGGTTTCCCTCCCTGCTAGTCTCTTACATGTACACAGTTTGACAAGGCCGGTTCTTTTGTGAACTTTGCCAACATCCGCGAAAGCAGTACACCCGAGACGGCATCGCTGATTATGAGAAATTTTGGTTACAAGAAGAACAAGATGAGCACGGACAGGGAAAGTGGGAGGGGAAAAAAAATGCGAGAGTGACAAGAGCATCACTGATTCTCTTAAGAGGATAGGAGGATATGACATCTAAAAAACTTCAGTAAAACTTGGGTATAAGTACGGGTACGATTACCTAGCTGTATCATCAGCATCTGTAGTTACATTCTACACTCCTCCACAAACGTCCGGACAAGATTTCGCACCTTCGCAAGTGGAAAATGTAACCATGTGTCGATTTTATTGACAAATCTCCTGAAATCCTAGGCAATGCTTTTGCGTCCAAAATGGAATGCGCCGACAACCACGAGGGGCAAATTCGAGCACTGCCGGGCTTGTGTACTTGGGGTTATTGCGCCCGCACCCGTGCGGCACGCTCTTTGAAGTTGTCGCCGTGCTTGTTAGACGAAAAGAGTAACGGGCGCACAACGCCGCAACATAAATGTTGATGCGACGGTCGCGCAAGTATAATGCATAGGCGACGGAGGGAGGAGGTGTTGGGCAGGCCGATGTGGGGGAAACGCACGAAATCGCGTGTGTAGACTTACCACCGATATGCGCACAACCGAAGGGCAAGCCGCTTTCGGCCACAATTTTCAAACGATCATAATTTACTCATATATGGTCAAAACTTTGTTTACATGAATTTTTGGACGCGTCTTTTCAATGCGCGTCGATCGCACATATTCCGAAGCTCAAACACCCACAAATCGATTTCATATATATTTTAAATATGTGAATTATTTTAATTTACAAGTTACTCTAGCAAAGCTGAGCCGCAGTGCCAAGCAACACCCATCGAATTCGGCTCACCTAATGAGGCGATTTGTGCGGGGTTTGTCGATATATATTTACCAATTCTTCATTCCTACTGACTTCCGAGCCTAATTCCCGACGCGTGCCACGCGCGGGGCGGGTGTGGTTGGCTCAAGCACATACCCAAGCATTCCATACACCACCGTGAACGTGATGCGTCCCTAACGGCCGAGTTGGACATCGCCGCTCCCCTAAGCCAATCGCCCTCGCATGTTTACAGCGTGCAGTATTTATCCAAAACTGCGTCATGTGAGTTTTTGCTCGCTTCCTTTCCAAAAACATCACCCGTGCCAGCGGCGTGAACTTCCGTGCTCTATTCACACACCCGCAAACCAAACCTCGCGCATTGAACACTGCACCCACGCCTCCAAACCCCCTCCAACCCCCCCCCCCCCCCCCCCCCCCCCCAAAATACGGTTATGTGGAACACGGAGAAGTATGCAGCTTTATATGAGCGCTTGATCAATGCCCAAGCGTGGCGTTCAGAACGACGTGTGTTGTTCAAACAATTTCCTTGGGATTTATGGGATTAATTCGACAAACCCCACCGACAACACCCGCTTTAAGCTGAGGTCCAACCACCCCGAATGACGGCCTATTGCTTGCTTCTCGGCTCTCCTACAACTGGGTGGTACTTGGGTATCGTCGTGCTTGACGTGGTGAGAGGGAAGCGTGTTCTTTACTAGCTTATGTTTAACATAATGCAAGTCCGGACTCTTGTGGAGGAGTGTAGCACGACATCTCATCTTTCGTTCGCGGATGGTGGCAAAGTTCACCTAAGAACCGGCCTTAAACTGAGTACAGGTACGAGAATAGCAGGGAGGGAAACCCTAACTACTCAGCACCTACCTGTAGCCCTAATTATAGCACGAGCATCACATCATCATGTCATACCCTATGCAACAACCCTACGCCGGCGCCAGATCAGCGGAGGAGCGACATGCCGCTCGCGCCGCGGCGATGATGCGGCAGTTGCACAGTTCCCAACCAACCCCTCGCGCATGAAGTCGGTAGCAGTGGCGTGAGCAGAAACCGCGGGGCAGGGACAAAACCGCGTAGCACCCAGTCACCGGAGATTCATCTAAACTTACATCCCATTTCGTCACTGTCAGGGCCACAGCTCGTGCCGCTTGCGCCGTCAGTGCGCATCACAAATTATTGAAAACTATTCGCCGGCCGCTGCCGACCCGTTGAACCGCCGCGCCCTGCTTTCGGCAGCCACTTCGTCCCACCTCACGAGAGAGAACATTCACGATACGAACGCAGGGCGCCGGCGTAGCGTAGCTGACGGCTGGCTCGTGTGCCTTTCGAGCGCCAGTTCAGTGGACGTGAACTTGACGTGAGGAAAGCGGGCCGCGATGCCGATCTCGCCGGAATACAGTTGGGAGGAGACTGAGGCGGCGGTGAGCGTGCGAGTGGCGTTGTCGGGGGTATCACGTAAGACGCTGGATGTCTTCGCCACGGAGGCACTCGTGAAGGTCAACGCGCCGCCGTACCTGTGTCACATCGACCTCGCTCAAGATGTGGAGGACAGCAAAACAACCGCGACGATCGACGACTCGGGCGTCACTTTCCGACTCGTCAAAGTAAGTCGCGTCGCGTCGAGTTTCCCTCACCCGGGCCACACACCTACCAACTGCACCGCTGCCGGGTTGTATCTGATTAAGGTCGAACTTGTATGTGTCGGTTCAGAAAGTGGCCGGGCTGTGGGGTAAGCTAGCCGCCGACGGCGGAAAGGAAGAGGTCGCTCGACGTCGAGAGGCGTCTATCGACGCAGCGCACGCGCGAGCGAACGCCGCTCGAGAGGCAGCGCTGAAGAAAAAACAAAAGGACGAAAAGTAAGCCGGAAAAGAGGAGTCATGGGGGGCTGTGTGCGTGCTATACTTCCTCTCTTTATATGGACTGGACGGCTGGCAGCGCGGCAGTGCCGTCTGTGTTTTCACACTACGAAACTTATTCGGTTCGTGTTGTGCTTAAGGTTGTTGTCAGACCGTCAGTTAGAGCTTGAGAGCTCTAAGCGCCGTATGATTGAGCAGCGCAAGAAGGAGGAGCTAAACGCGGAGGCGGAGGGGCTCAGGCAGTGGCAGGCATCTTTGCATGACCCCGCAGGTGGGACGATGCCTCCAGCTCTTACTATCCTAAGTGAACATGGGGGATTGGGTTGACAGTGGTGCGCGAGTAGACTGCGTAAAGGATAGACATATGAAAGTGCGCGTGTGTATGTGTATGTGGGTGCGTGTTTGTGAGTGAGTGAGTGTACGTGTGTGGATGTGTGCGTAATAGTGTGCCTGTGTGAATGTGTGTGTCTGCGTGTGTGACTGTGTGTATGTATGCGTGTGTGTGTGGGGGGGGGGGGGGGGGGGGGCGTATGTGTGTTTTTGTGTGACTGTGTTTGTGGTTGGGTATGCATTAATGCTTGTGTAGGTGTGTGCATGTGCGTGTGTATGCATGAAAGTTTGCCTGTGTATTGGTATGTACGCGTGTGTGTGTGTGTGTGTGTGTGTGTGTGTGTGTGTGTGTGTGTGTCTGACTGTGTGTGTATGTGCTTGTGGGTGTGATTATGTCAATGCATGTCGGCTCATGTGTGTGTCTAAGTGTGTGTGCTTCTAAATGTGTGTGTGTGTGTGATTATGTGTGTGCATGTATGCTTATGTGTGTGTGTGGTTGTTGGTGGACGCAGCCAATGACAGCGATACGGAGAGTGAGGATGAGGCAGAGACTGCCGTGGTTGCGGAGGCGACGATGGCGGATCACCCGGACTATCACGGGAAAGGGTGGCGTGGTGGGAGGGAGGTGGGAGGAGGGGAAAGGGTGGAGGTGGGGGTGGAGAATGAGAGACTGGGGAGCAACATCACGGCTGAAGGAAAAAAAGAGGCCATACAACTTTGGGAGGGCAAGAGTACCGACAGTGGTTCGAGTAGAAGCAGCAGCAGCAGCAGCAGTTCCGAGTCGGGCGAGGAGGAGGGTGGTGGTGGTGCTGGTGGGCGTAGGGTGGAGTCGTTTCGTCCCTTGCCGCCGCCTCGTCGGGCGATGGAGGCGGTGGAGGTGGAGTTTACCAAGCTGGAGACGGACACGCTGCCTGCTCGAGAGAACCGAGGTGAGGCGGGCGTTTGATCCGGCTGGGTCGAGGAAATGTGTGAGTATGGGTGTAAGGGGGGAGGAGCAGGCGCCTTGGGTGTCCTCTCGCTGAGAATGGTGTCTATGGTGTCTTCTCTGTTTTCTTATAATGAATTGCTCGAACTCATGTTGAGTTATTCCTTATTGCTTGTTTTTGTTTTTACGGTTTCACCGGTTTTGTGATTAAGTGTACATAAATTCACTTTCACTGAATTCATTATCATTGTATATTCAATGGAACGAAGGATGGTATTTATTTATTATTTAGGGAAAATGATTAGGTACTTTCTGATTCTTCTCTCTATCTCGTTTGTTTTGCTGGTTGCACCTCTTATGTGATAAACTGTTAGATATCTAATTACGACCCTCTTCAAATATGTTTTTATTTTTATATTGTTGGTTTTTATTTTATTTTTCCTGTCGGACTTTGTGGAAACTGTTATTTTGAGTTTACTCTGTCGATTTTAGCCACCTTCATCACGGGAATCGATTTCCCAATTGCGCTGCACCATTCCTCCTATTCTGATATGTTTGTTTTGTTCACCCTTCCCTTTCGGTTTCTTTGATTTCCCTACACATCCATAGACCTTTTCGTAGTCATACAAATATGCAAAATAAGCACAGTCCCGCAATATCATACCTTGTCATGAAATTATTGAACTATGGTGTTCAAGGCTCAGAGCTCGCGGGATTGTTGCATGTGAGCACGCGTTAGTGAGAAATCCCTTGGCCGCTCCGACTCAAGCTGAACTGGCTGTGTTATGACACTTATCACGGGCACTGACTGACATTTGAGTGCATTTGTGTCGTAGCGTGGGTCGTTTTCTACATTCTTATAAGAAGTGATTCTAATGTTTTCAAAAATAACCGTCAGTTGTTTACAATTTTTCTCGCATAACCATAAAAGGCAGACAAACTTGCCAGTTTTATTACAAACATAACACTGAGTTATAAACATATTTTCTACGGAATCGTTTTAAACATCATGCATTTCGCCTTCAACGTGGACACTGCATTAATAATGTGCCGTTAGGCATCCGCGCTGCGACCGCGACTTTTATTCCGTTTAGAAGGTTAATCCCGTCTGGTGCGGCGCAGAGATCGAGCTGAAGGAGTATAAGCGGCAGCAGCGCGAGTTGGCGGCGGCGAGGGACAGCGACGACGTGAGCGATCGACAGCCTGTGTTCCTGAAGGATAAGGGCGACTCGTTGTACGGGAAAGGAAACTTCCGGGGCGCGTTAAACGCGTACAGCCGCGCGTTACAGATCGACCCCGACCACCTCCCCTCCCTCGCCAACCGCTCCGCCTGTTGGCTGAAGCTGGGCGATGCGGAGCAGTGCGTCGACGACTGCGGCGCGGCGCTCGCGCAGGTTCGCCCGATGTTGGAGCGACTACAGTCCGTCGACGGTGCGACGGCGGAGGTGCAAAAGATGCACGCGATGTACGTTCGTTTGTTGGCTCGGAAGGGCGCCGCGTACTGCCAGGTAACGTACCACCCTCAATCCCGAAGCCAATAAATAATGACAGTGAAATTGAATATGAAATCCTAAATCATAAAATGAATGTCAATTTGAAATCGCGTATTGAGCTTATAAATTTCGAACCTTTTGTAAGTATTTTGCATTGCATTGAATAATTTCTCCGATACGGATGAAATTTCATCTTTCGCGGATGGTGGCAAAGCTCCCCTCTGAACCGGCCTTGAGCTGTAAGGGAGGGAAACCCTAACTACCCGGCACTTAGCTGTAGCCCATGCGGATGAAATGAAAGTGAAACAGAATGAAAAGCCACGTCAATGGGTTGGTAGTTCTCAGCAAGCGTTGCATTGATAGTACGAGACTCTTCGCCGCGTAGACTCATACTCGGTAAAGTACATAGATTAGCGAGAGTGAATTTTAAAAGTTTTTCATTTTTTTACACATTTTGTTATTCATCTTCCCGCAAATGGACGGATGGGCTACTATAACAGGCTACTATCTACTGCATTGGGAGCATTAAACATCTGACTACAATGAAAATTGGAAATTGCGGACGTAACCTGAGTTCAAATCAAATTGCTTTTATATCTAAGACCTATGATTGCACTTGCCGAATTCAAGCGTATTTTGTGAACTTATATGTGATTTTTTTAAAGCCTGTTTCCAATCAACGTCTGCTGTGTTATATGTGCAGTTGGACAAACTCGAGGAGGCGTTGAGCTCGTACGAGGAGGCGCGAAAGGCGGCGCCGGGCGACGAAGTACTGGCGCTCAACGTGGAAGAGGTCAAAGCGGGGATGCAGCCCGCGGACGCCGCGAGTCTACGACGTCGCGCCGATGCACGCGTCAAGGCAAAGGACCCGATCGGCGGCGCTGAGGCTTACGACCTTCTCCTTGCGCTGCCGACCTTGACGAGCGCCGACCGCCTCGCCGCGCTCTCCAACCGCTCCGTCTGTCGCCTCATGGCCGGCGACTTTCAGTCCGCCGTGAACGACTGCAACGCTGCGCTGGTGACGCTGCTGGACGGGATGGGCGTGGCAGGGATGCAGCAGCTTCACGCTTGGGTGGAGGAGACACTGCTTAAGGTGAGGCACAGGGGGTCGCTTAGGGTTTAGGACTAGAATGCAGGTCATTAATTAGGGTGTATGGTTTAGGGATGATATTTGGATACTATACCGTTTAATCGTACGATTTTCATCCGCATTTATAAAAAGATCACGTTTTGCCACCTACCTGTTTCTGTCAAACACTCTACTACTCGGATAAATTTGGTGCGGTTGCATTATAATTGGATGCGATTGTGGTATTGATTACAGTTTACGATACAACCACACACAAAATGTCAAGGATAAAAGCAGCGAATGCGTAGGTAGGCACTTCTTGTACTTTATACCGGCTTGATATCTATTTGAACGCTGATGTACGATGTGAGAAATTATTAAAATTGAATGTGCACGTGAGAGTGCCATATTGACGGAAACGTACCCCAAACGAGATGAGCACGCGACTATTCATTTTCAAAATCAGCTTTCATTTTCTTATTAACTTGTCAATGTTTTAACTTGTGTTCTGGCAGACGCCTCTTATTTACCGCCCCCTCCCTTCCAAACTTAGGGAAATCAAATTATTAGGAAACGACTGCATTTCTTAGGGATTCTGCTACACAACAATTTCTGCCGCTTTGGTATAGTTTTGGTCGATTTCCGCACTTCCTCGACTTGAACGGTCGCAACAATTTACTTTTTCGGGTTTCTGTGCTTTTATACGGGTACAATTTATGCATCATTGATAAATATTCAGGGTTTTGTGGTTTAACCCTAGTATCTTTAACCCGAGTGATTCACTTTGTTTTACCTACTCGTCTGAAAGAGTATTAGAAGGCTGACAGAGAAATATATAGTTTGCGAACAGGAATCGCGGCATTATTGAGTAGTTTAATGCGTATCTATACTTTACATCCGAGTTGCCTCTGCTCTCCATACATTTCTGCACACCGAATCAACTGCCATTATTACCAAAACCCTAAAAACCTAATCCTAAAGCGCATACCTGCGCACCACAGGACGCAACGCCTGCCGAGAAGGAATCTTTACCGGAGGGGTGGATACGGGGCGGCCCAAACCGCGGCAGCCTTCAACGTCTGCTCGCCCGCCGCGGCGCCGCGCACAGTCATATGCGACGCTACGCGCAGGCGATCTCGGACCTCTCCACCGCCGCAAAGCTGTGCGCCGCGGTCGGCGACGCAGCACAGGCGTCTTCGCTCGAAGCCGACGCTGCCCGGATTTCGGATCTCATGGCTTCCTCCGAGGCCACGTCGGCAGCTAACACCGACGCGCAAGAGGAACTCGACTGATTGGAGAACCGAAAGCGGCGTAAATCGACGAACTGCTTTTTGGCTTCTGCATTAGAAAAGTTCCAAGAAAATTTTAAAAGATTATTTGAAGACCTCGTTTGATCCAATCGCGTCGTTGATGTAGTACCGGACGCCTGTCAATACTAAATGATACAGAAGGGGACTTTTCTATGGGAACTGCAAAATGAACATGCCGTGCGTTTGCAAAGAAACTCAATCGGAAGACAATCAAATCTTTGAACAAGAAGCACCTTCGCCAAAAACAAATGAGGGGATCGAGCTGACACAATGTGAAGGGGCGTCACGCAAAGCGACTGGCACTAGTGATTGTGCTCATAATACGATTCATTTATAGATCCACCTGTTTGTCAAACAGCATTCATTCAATTATTGGATGGGGCAATTTTTGGAACGAATGATTTTTTGATCCTTTTGGCGATTAAAATTCATGTCTGTAACAAAATAAACAATCACTAAGAAATACAATCTTTATCCCTTAACCTCTCCCTGTGATTTGCTCACAGAAATAAAGGGCGAGTCCGCCGCCCCACCCGCTTTACGCGAATTATCATTTACTGCCTAGCAGAACCCTATTCCCGGCCAACTATACAGCTGGTGAGCGGTTCTCCTTGGCCATCACCGACACCGCCCGTTTGCTCGCCTTCGGCGACGCGTGATGGTTCTTGGGCGTCAATGCCGGCGAGCGGCAAGGGTGCACGCCGTTTTGGGACGCAACTACCCCGATGGTTAGACTCGGCATCTTCGGAGGTCGACCACTCGCCGGAGTCCGCGAGGCGACAGCTGTGGTCTCCACGACCGCTGGCCCATTGGGCGGCGCCTCTCGCGGCGTAGACTTGACGCTGCCGGGACGACTGTTAGCGGGCGACGGTCCAGCCTGGAAAGCGGAAATAAAATCCAACGCGCGGGTATTAAATATGCCAATCTGAAAATGTGACTAATAGGTAAATTCGTTAAGATAAACCCATAAAACTACTGAAATTAAGGGTGTCATATAAATAAGTATAGCAAACGTTCTATATGAATTGCTGCGAAACGTAGGAGAGGTGAGCGCTCGATTCCCCCAACCCCCTACCCATCATCAAAAACAAGTTTTATAAGTCTAATAAGCTATCGCGCTTTCTGAATCTCTTAGAACAAAACGTGTAAGTTTTATTCATTTGTATAGAGGAGTGATAAGTATTACATATATAGCGAAGCAGACTGCGGGCATGACTCGCCCTTTGAATCAGTTTAATGCTATACATGGAGAGTTTCTTGTTTGATCCAAATTGGTAAATTTTAATCAGGTTTTGGAAAAGGTCAGGAAAATAAAATGTTCGGTTTCTAAATCAATCACCACGGTGTGACTCAAACTCCTGTGTACTTTAAATCTAATGTCAGTATAGCCCACATAATATTACTGTCTATATATCAAACAATAGGTTCCAAGCAGCAAATTTACACACATTTTCATCAATTTACGGTACCAACCTTGTAGTGACGCGCAGTCGTCAAGTCCAATGGCGGCGTGGTGGTTTGGAAAAGGGCGGACTTCAGTGTTTTCCAATCCGGTAAGGAGGCGCTGAGCGGAGTCGATCGACGGGGGGCGGACGGCCTTGCAGTCATCGAGCCGCTCCGCTCTGCTCCTTCCATCGCGATGTCGGAGGAGGGCGGTACGTTTAGCGACTGATCGCCAATCGACAAAGACGCGCGCTCAGAATTCGGCCCGGCGGCGCGTGGCGTAGCGGTCGTGTCTCCGTATCGAAACTCGCGCTCTAAATGTACCCGCGTCATCATCTTCAAGATTGCTCCTTTAATTTCCGTGGCGGGACACGGGCGGATCAACACCTTTGCAAGCTGAGACAGTGCTTGATCTGAAGGGGGGTTCGGACGGGGCGTCATACAACAATCAGTATTATTGTAGGGTTTGATGAGGGTTTTGTGACGAGCGAAGGGTTTCAGTTATGCGACTCGCACCTGTCGACCGACCAGCGCCGGGCCGAATGGGGGCTACCCCAGGAGTGGCAACGCCTCCCCTACGCCTGTGAAATTTTAACTCTAGCGTGTCCGTCGCCGGCTCCGAAACCCGAAATTTGTCGAGTAAGGAATAAATGTCGGCGGTGGAGGGGTCGGGGCGTTGCTGCGTGCCGCGCGGGCTGAACAGCGTCGACAGCAGCCCTTGTTTCCCTGCCGTACTACTCTGGGGCGCGACATGCAACTGTCCCTGTAATCAGGCATTAATTGGGGCGACATAGCGTCGGATCAGCCCGCAAACAACATAATCAGCAGCCGAATTCTCATTCCTTTTCCGGTCATTAATACGTTTTCGAAAATTACAACTTTCTTTAATGCCATGACTACATTTTGAAACATCAGTTTGCTACTCAGCGTGCAAGCGCGCATACTCAGTTACTTCAAAAAAAGCAAAAACGACTAACAGTCACTCTCAGTTAGAAGCTACGCATCAAGATAAGATCATGAAGCTACCCATCAAGATATTCACAGCTATTCGCCAGTGCATTATGCTTTCGGGCCCAAAGAGTGTGCAGCAACGAATTCGAATGGGTTTCCAACAGCGCGTAACGTAACATACTTAGCTTTTCATGAATTGTGTATTCCGTCAAAACAACATTTTACGTAGTGCCGCGTCACAGATACGCATACGTCGTTGTAAAAAGTAAATGGAGAGCTTCACCTACATATACATATTATGTACACATACCTCCGTCCGCACTACTTCATCGATATATTCAACAATCCACATCTTTTATTCTTCGGATACTCTTTTCTTTTTCGGTCGTTCCTATTATCAAACCCCTCGCGACACATTAATTAAGGGTTGACTAAGTAGAGTAGGGAGTAGTGACTCGTGTACAAAGTACATGCAGGGGCCATCCTTGGTTTCCTTTTACTATATTCCAATGCGGTGTGCGTCAAAAGATGGGCGGACGGACGTAGGATATGTCGAACCAGCAGGTGGCCTTCTCCTCCGCGCCATCAGACCACACGATTGAGCAGTCGAAGTAGGTAGCCAACCGGTGCTGCCCCTTGGACAGCAACCGGAGCAGCGGCTCCAGCCCACCTTCGTCCAAAATGGCCTGTACCATATTTTGGGGCAATCCAGATGTCCAATTAACGCCCAACTCAATAAAACCACGCCTTTCTTGCTCCTCTTCGACGCCATTCAAAAGGCAACAGAAACGGACATTGTATGCGTCCGAGGCGGTGGAGGGAGACTCGCCTGACGGTTAAGTTTGTTTCGAAGCGACAAGTTGCGCAGCGCCACCGCCGCGAGCTCCGCGAGCACCTCGCCATCGTCCAACAGCCCCACCAACGGCGCGATGACTCGCGCCTCGCGCAGTCCGTTCTTCAGCGCCTGTGACCCCGCCGCCAGGTTGCCCACCGCCGCTGCCACATTCTCTAGCATGTCCAGCCGCGTCTGTGCCTCTACAAACGCAGCCAAGCATCATCATCAAACCCTAACAAAAATCAAACAATAAACCCTAACCAAATAAGCCCTATAATCCAATATTTTCCCCCATTTTGCATTTGTTTCACATACGTGTTCTTCTCGATGGCGCTCACCTTTTGGAGTAGGGTGTGTTGGGGGCTGGTGGAGTAGGATGGCGACTATCTTGGGAAGGCCCCCGCAGAGGAGGACGGCTTGTCGGTCCACCTCTCGCTCGGTGAACACTCGAACGGCCAACAATGCGCGGTAGGCGATGCATAGCGGCGCATTGAGGAGGCGAAGGAGGAGCGGGACGCCGCCCGCGCGGCGCACCGCGTCCCTGTGGGGGCTGCTCTCGCTGGCCAGCAACGCCAGCGTCTCCAGCGCAACGCATGGGAGGGGGTGGGCGGGTATGGTAGTGGGGGTGGAGGTGGAGCCTTTGGGGTGCGCTTCTTCCACCGTTCGTCGCAAAAGAGCAACGAGAAGTTCGATGGCGCCCATTTGGCCAACCTCGCGCTTGTTGCGCTCGTCTTGGCACACCTAGCAAAGGCAACGGAAGCGCGGGTATGCACAAAATTAACCAGACCTTGTCCTGCATGGGGACTACGGGCACTCATTCATAAAGATGTTGCGGAATTTATCGAACATGTTTCATTTAGGATGTTGAAAACATTTTTGTGGCTTTTTGAAGTGCATGGGAAGTTGACGAGATAGCAAGGCAAGTGTGTCTGTGAGAGTGGGGTACCAAGAAAACGGATGATGGTGGATTCACTAGTATGGGTAATTAGGCGCTTACTCATAAATGATTAAGTGCATATATTAAATTGCATTTCTTGTATTTGACGTTTTTTCGAAATTTAGCAAATCAATTACTTTATAATGGTTTGGAGGGGAAGTTGGCTGAGAAAGCAAGGGATATGTGTTGATGGGCGTGGATGATCGAGACATCGGATATGATGTGGGAGTCACTAAAGGTTAGGGTTTTAGGGTTTAGTAAGTGGGGCGGGTGGGGACTTGCCTTGAGGAGATAAGTTGCTGCGTTGAGTTGTTCGCGTCCGTTGTCGGGCATCGCTATTTGCTGCAGCGTGGCTTGCAGGCCGTCCGTACCCAGCGGCACCGAGCCCGACCCCCAACCGCTACCCACACTACCCGCGCTGTTGGCTCGACTCCAGCTGCCGCTACCGCTACCGATGTCGCCGCTGTCGTTGTTTCCGCCGCCGTCGACTACGTTTCCGCGACCGAGCGAAGATGATGACGGCGACGGTGGCCCCTCCAAGCTCGGCCACGGCCCATCGCTGTCGCTATGCCCATGTACTGTGCCGCTAGGCGTCACATCCGACGGAACACTCATCCTGTACGTAGCAGGGTGCGCGCCGCTTCGACCGCTCCTCCTGTTGACGGGATTATTCTGTCGCGCGAGTGGGAGGCAGTCCTGCGTCTTGTGTGACGCGCCGCGGGTGGGGGTTAGACGTTGCACCGTCAGGTTGCGGAGTCCCAGATGACGGGCGCTGGCGAAGATTACAGGTATGGGAAGGTGCGAAATGACGGCTTTAAGACAGATATTAGGCACGTCTGGATGGAGGCGGGTAGTCAACGTAGGGCCTAGGTCGAACCGCGGCGGTCGTAATCTGTGTTTTTTCGAGGCGGGACGATGATGACGCGCCGGAACAGTACTTTGATGCAAAAGACAGCTGCGTACCTATTTCCTCCACATAGCCGGGAGTCGAGGGAACCGCTCAGCCTGAGCCGTGATTTACTTGCGCTTCTGGCTTTCAATGACACCGACGATGGGGGTAGCCTCCGCGAGGGGGAGATTCCCCGGGTCGTGCTACAGAACCAACAGTAGGTGAGCGTCGAGGGTTTCTGCTGCCGAGAACCGTCAGCATAAGGCGGGTGAGCAGTCGTGCGCCATCAGTTCAGTACATGTACCCGTACTACTACGTGTACGTACATTTACTTGCATCGGCCGCCAGATGCCACTTCTGCTAGCAAAGTACTGGCCTCGGCCTCATGGAGCTGATGAAGTGCCTGAGTCAAGCCTAACATAAAGTACTGCAAAATCAGCAGTTAATGTACTGGACTGATGTAGAAATGATCTAGTGTATTATTACAGTCACTATTCGGATCTGATGTGTGATCCGAACAGACATTCAACTAAAACACAACAGTCTGCGCAACCACCGAGGTAATGCGCAGTTTCTCTACGGAGGGCGTCGACACAACCCTCTCAGTTTCTTATGGACAAGACACACCTAGGGCCTTGCTGTCCTTTCACTAAATACAATAACAAGTTAGTTGCACTTATGAATGGTTTCTATATATGAGCTTGCAGCTCCACTTGTAATTTACTTCCTTGTTTCCATCACGATTCAACCGTCTCAGTCTCCATATGTATCACACAAACAGTGCTTAAGTTTGTAGCTTCGAAAGGAGCAACTACTTTGAAATTGCAATCATTTACAATACGGTAACATCGTCGAGCTAGAACGTGGTTTTCATCGGCCTCTTCGAGCGACTTCTTTAAAATTGTGATTTCGGGTACGGGTATTTCTCCACCGGACTATATGAGGGTGGTTTCAGGTACGGATCGCGGGGCTTTGGCTCTCTTTTTCGCTTCACATGAGTCCAGTTTCAAGGTGCCATCCGATTGCTATACGATGGCAGCTCACCGGGTGCTTGGCTTCAATGCGGAGCGCGCCTCTCATGTTCGAAAGTGTCTCCGGTGCAATGAGGCTTCCTCAAAGTCTCGTTGGTCTTGATCTTCGTCGCCGGTATCGGACGCCCTCTATGTCGGGGGAGCGCTCCACAAATGCTATGCTTATGGACCACATCCCCCGGCGCCCGTGCTCTTGGTATGCCATTCAACCCCACGACCGGATTGTCCACGTGCTTGAAGACTTCATGCTTGAAGCGGGGGCTCTTAAGGGGCGGGACTTGCGGTTGGAGGTCCGCCGTATTTGGTCGGGAGCTTCTCGAGATCGTCATGGGGATGTGGTTTGGTTAGACACACCGTCATCTTTTTGTTGATGTGACGATTACAAGTGCTCGCATGGACACCAATATTCCTCGTATAGGTGCTCGTCTCCCACTCCTTGGCAGCCTTGCATTAGGAGCTTAGCATGGCAAACTTGATGCGGACCTCCGCACTTATGCTTTGCTTGGCACGCCTTCGGTTTAGTCGATCCATGACTACTATCCCTTCATTGTGGAGGATGGGGGCCGGTTGGCGCCTATGGCGGCTACGTTGGCTGATCGTCTTGCTATTTTGGTGGCAGTTCGTCGCTTCCATGGCATGGGTGCTATTGGCTCACGCTCTTTGCACTTTGCCAATTATGTGACGAGTACAGTCATGCGACATTAAATTACATGACATTGGACACGTACTCGTTACTAAAGCCAGTTCATGCTTTTCCATCAGAAGGATGTACAACGCGGGCACGTCGCTACTGCAGTTCAAGAAGGGGTTTGATGCGTATTGTACTATCAATACCCCCAATATGTACAAGTACGCACAATAAAGCTAGCCAACCATACGACGCGCCGAACGAGGTTTCCAATTCTAAACGAGGTTTCCAATGTTGGACAAGCTGCGTCGCTAGTCCAATGATGACGGTTGGAGTGTCCTAGCACATGACACGTAGACCAAGCGAGAACATTTGCAAGATGGCTAGGCGAAAGCTATTTAAGCCTAGTGCAGTAGAGGGAGGTGACATAACCATTTAACAATTCCATTGTTCAATAACAAAATAATTGCTTAACACTAAACAATGGAGCATCTTAACATCCTCCCCTCCTTATGCACTTCCACTTACAGAGACAGCAACAACAAGCAGAAAAAAAGATTATTGTGCCCGCGCTTACCTCTGAGCATATCAACTGCCACAATAGTTTCGGAGCTCTTTGGTCGACGCACGCTTTCGTTGTTGCTTAATTTTCTCGATGTTGCCTGATTGATGTGACATGGCTTCTCATGGACGTGGTAATTGCGTGGTGATCCTATTGATTGTCGAAGGTTCCAAAGCCTCAGACATGAAACTCGTGTTATCGCAAGAACCTCGTACTAGTAAAACTTGGTTTCCTGGTGGTTCGGTTTTACCCGACGAACAGCTTGTCGATGATGCCGTTCGTGAGTTACATGAGGAAATTGGTCTATTTTGACCTATTATGGTTTCTTATTATTTGACTTATTATGATTTTTTGAACCTTTTTGAGTAACAATCCGGTTCGAGTGTCGTTACCCGAAGCTAAACATTAGCTCGTTTATGTCTTCCCGGCATCTATTCCGGTACCTTTCATCTCGGCGAATATACGCACTCATGCTAAGTTCATACATGGTGTTACGACATAGTCGACAATTAATCTTGTTGGTACTTACGTCGTTCCAGCTATGATTGACATTGACGGTCTCTCGCTTACGCCGACTATAATTGGACGACTTCTTGACGTAATTCGGGAGTTTGAGTTACTTCATTTTGGCTTCGTGGCTCAATGGGAGACTTTTCGTCGAGCGGTAACTACCAATAAGATGCTTTGTCACGAGGTGACGAGGATACGTCGCTACCGAGGCAGTTCCATTTTCACCCTCGGTTGATCGGTTCTCAACGATCGACATTGGTCATGTGCGGATGCTTGTCATGTGCCATATTAATCGTTTGTGGTGGGACGCCAACTGATTTACGCATGTGAGTTCCGGCCCCTACAACAAATTTTGTTGTCTTGACCGTAATTCTCATTGAGAAGCAGCGTAAGGCTGCAATTAGTTCATGTTATCAGTCACCTTGTGACCCGCGTGACCCGCTTATAATTAAAGACTGGCTCGAGGCGCAGCCTCAACGCTTCGCCATGCTTGGAATTAATGCCGAGTCGTACAACGCTTTTGTGTGGGTTACGTCTTAGTATTCTGGACCCTTGAACATTTGGTGGCTCAACCGCAAGCAGCACTCTATCATTCCGGACTCTTTTGACACTCTAGTGGAAGAGATTCGTTAGATGTCCATGTTGCCTAACATTCGAGACGACGCAATTAACACCATGCTTGGACTTACACAAGGCAATTTGAGTTGCGCTGGCTACACTCATTTGTTCATAGAATTTTTACAGAGGTCCCGACAACATCTTACAAATGATCTTCAGTGTGTTCGTTTCATCAATGGACTGGCCAATTTTCAACTTCAGACTCAAGCCAAGTCCCATCGTTAGCAGCAAAGGGTTTGTACTTTAACCTTGGTGGAGTTACAAAATTTTCTTAATGACTATGTGACTGATTCGCCACACCTAGGTCGTGCTAGGACAGCCACTACTAAGTCGACAACCCATGGAGGTGGACAACACACTTAAAAATGACCTAATGATGGTCCCTTGGTCGAGGCTTCAAAATGTTGGCAACGAGATGAAGGCAAAGGGGTTGGTCTAGGTCGTGGCCGTGGCAACGATCGTGGCGGTCGTGGTGGAGGCTGTGGTCGATCTTCTCCTATCACTTGCCGAATTGACGTCACTGCCATCGCTGAAGCTTTGACTCCACAAGAGCGCAAACACCGTCAAGACCATGGGTTATGTTTCAAGTGTCACAAGAAGGGACGCCGAGTCTTCTAGTGCCCGGATCTTACAGGCAAGGAGGCGGAAGGCGCTCCATCGAAGCAGAAACGATGTTGGTAAAGCTGCTCTTTTGACGAACTGGAGGAGCATGCTACATCTATTGGTCGTCCTGAGATATTGCTAACGACAGAGGTCGTCGAAATGCACTAAGGCTAGGGATCAAGTGAATTTTGTCGATGTTGATGGTAATGATACTTTGCAACGTCGATTTTGATGGTATTGATATCTTGTATTGTCGATGTTGATGGCGTTGATAGTTTGAGATGCTGACATCGATGGCAATTAAAGCCGATATCATCGCCGATGTATCGATATTTGGGACGATATATCGATACATCGGGCTTAAATAATCAATATTTTACAATTGTTTTGATAATTGATGGCATTGATGCAAGCATTACTGCCATCGTGTCGATGTCGATGTCGCAACCTATCACATTGATGGCACTATCACTAGGTGATGATGATACTATCGACGATGCATCGATGGCAGATCCCTAGCCTTAAAATGCACTCGACATCTCCATCGACTACAATCGCGACACTTGCAACATTAGTATCAAGTTGTCGTCAGAAGAAGAAGCAAATAGGGAGTCATAAACATGTAACCAGATGTTTGGTTGATTGGAAACGGGCTGACTCTATTGTCGAACCTTTGCACGCACGTTTTCATTTCATTTTGAGGGATATGTTGATGATGAAGGTCTCAACTCGCACGGTGACTCACCTCACTGTTCGCCGAGTAATGCAATTATGGAAAGAGACTTGAGTGGAAATCGCGTTTTCGTCAACCCACCTTGGGAGTTAGCATGACAAATTGATCGTCAATTTGAGAGCTGCAGGCGTACATCTCCCACATATACGATGGTTGTGTTTGTTCTGCATAAGTGGGTTAAGTTCAACACTCTCCCTCGACACTAGAAATTTATCAAGAATTCCAAGCTAGGACACAGCTGTTTGCTCGCCGCTCGTTGGACGATCCGGCCCAACAAGAGGTGGTTGCTCGAGCTCTTTGGCTTGTTCAACTGTGGTTAGTCGACGTTGATTGTGCTTTGTACGATCCAACTCCGTCCGCAGTTTCTGATGAACCCACCTCGGTATATGTACCGTCATACGGCCCGGAAAAGTCCATCGCTACGGAAAGACAATTTTCCCCGGAAGCTACTACCTTGTTAACGGACCTAACTGAAGCTCGGCCGCTAGTTCGACCTGAGCTAATTGTGCAAACTGAGGGCGGACAGCTAATTTCTGGATTAGTCGATTGTGCTGCGACTCTTGACTTTGTGTAAGAAGACTTAGTACGAAGCTTTGCTCTACATACTCGTAAATCTCAGACCAATACTCCAGTTCGACTTGCCAATGGTCAACGTGTGACGTCTTCTACCGTTTCTGACATCACTTTTGAGTTAGCTCGTCACGAATTTCAACGGACTCCTGAATTTTTACGCGTTGCGGATCTGGTACTTGGTTTACCATGGCTTGACGATGAACACGCTAATTTACAGTTCGGCACGACGCGTGTTTTAACACTAATGGATGGAACAACAATGGAGATACGCAAATCGAGGAGCGGGGTCCTGAGTGCCTCTTAATGCCATCCAGCAAGATTCAGAAACTCGTGCGCAAGACGCGCCGTAGCAGAGGACGTAATGCTGAATTTTACGTAAGTCACATATCGCCATCACCGGAATAGCCAGCTGAATTTCACACAAGAGAAGAACTAACTGAAGAACAACGTGAAAACGTCCGGGCGTTACTCTATGATGACTTCCCATAATTACTGCAACCATTGGATTCGCCGCTTGTAAGCCGACAATGGGATCATCCCATCGACACAAGTGGCCCAATGAAATGTCAACGCCTTAACAAATTGTCACTTGCAAGACGCGCATAGCTTAACCGACAGCTAAAAAAATCGATGGATGTTGGCTTGACTCGACCCAACCACAATGAATTCGGCTCTCCATTTTTTTTTTGCGTAAATCTGATGGCTCGGTACGATTGTGTATTGACTATCGTGGACTTAACGAAGTAACGCGTAAGGACGCTTACCCACTTCCGCGTGTGGACGATATCCGATAAACTTAAGGACGCGAATGATACACTCGTCTTGACCTCGCGTCTGGCTTCTGGCAAATTCGGGTGCGCGAACAAGACGTCCACACGACGGCATTTCAGACCCCTAATGGACTAATGGAATGGGTCGTCATGCCGGTTGGATTGTGCAATGCGCCGGCGACATTTCAACGCATGATGAATGAAATTTTACACGACTTTTTACACAAGTTGTCTGTCTCGACGACGTCTCCGTTTTCAGTCGTACACTAGAAGAACAACTGAAGCACCTACGACTAGTTCTTCAGCGTTTTAAGGAGGGCTTGAAGTTACGCCTTAAGAAGTGCTTCTTCGGACTTCAAGAGATGGAGCACATGGGTTACAATTGAAATTGAACTTGTTCATAACGAACCGGCAAACTGGACCGGCAGCCATCTATCGGGCCTCCATTCTCAGCCATACATGACTTACGGGCTAGTTTAGGCAGGGTCTCTTCGACCCGGTACACCTATCGACACACATAGCTTCACTGTGTATTGACGTTCCTCGGGAGTAAAAAACTGTAAGCAATCGCAGCAATTGCCACAGCCCCCCCCCGCCTAAGCAGTAACATCGTAACATTTTGAATCAAAGAAACATATCTACTGATAAATCTACTTGTCAAGAAATGCGAAATTAAACTGCTGCTCGACCTTCACGATGCACGGCCCGCTACCGCCGAACCGGGTTGTTGACCGGCCGGTCGGCGCTCGGGAAGGACGACGAGCTAGCCTAATCTAGCTCCCGCGTGACTTTGGTCTTGCCGAAGATAGGAGGGGAAAGGCCGGCAGAAAACCCCTCCTCACGTGGTCGTTGGTGGATCCCGTCGCCGCAACCCGTAGGCCCGCCCTAAGGTCGTTGCCGCACCCACCGACGCGACGCTCTTCCTTGTCGAGGTCCCCCGTCACCTCGAGGGGATGTGGGGGGAACCAAGGCACACAGACAAGGGGGAAACCTGGCGCTCTTGCCTCTACGCCTCGATTTTCCTGCTCATTTCCCCGGTTTTTTCTATGTATGGTACCCGGGTACCTATATGGTAGTCCAACTTACGCCCGTACCCTCGCCCCGTAACTAACCCCTCTTATCTCGCATCCACCGAGCAACCTCTTTCGAGCGTGGGCCTCCGCGCTCACCCGGGCCCACACTCTATGTATATAAGTATGTCAAGGTAGTGGGTGTCGAAAAGGGAAGCGGAGGGGGGGGGGGGGGGGGGGGGGGGGGGGGGGGGGGGGCAGGGCAGGTCACCGTGGCCGGATCCTTCGGGCCGCGGGTGCACGGAAATTAGTCAAAACCCTCCGCGCGGGGTTTTCCGGCGGCGCCGACCCGGAGGGTCGTGGTCGCCAGATTGTGTCGCTCCCCCCGTCGCGACCAACCTCCTTGTCGCCCAAGCGTACTCCTCCCCCCGGGAGATGTAGCATGTCGACGTAGATGTCTGCAAGTGAGTGCCATGCCCTGGTGCTGCTTCCAAACTGGTTCGACGCCGGGTACGGACAATATATCAGTTTCCAAAAAAGCCCTCCATGCATGGCTTTCCGGCGGCGGTTGGTCATGAGGATCGCCGCCGCCTCACCTAGTCGCTCCTCCGCATGCGACCGACCACCGGCATGTGTCATGTCGTGCCTCTCCCCCCGGGAAGGCTCGATTGGCACATGGCTTATCGACAGCGAGCGAGCCCCCTTTCTTGTCGCTGCTTCCCGGCTGTCCATCGCCACCCCCAACGCCCCCATTCCACCGTTGATCCGGCCGTACCCTCCTCGCATCCAAACGCTCCTCAGGCATAGGCTCCACTCCCCAAAGTAGGAATGTGTCTAGTAGTATTTGGCTACGGAAAAACATATCGGACGGGCCGAACGGGAGATCTTGGCGCCGGTATTGCACAGAAATTATTTATTAAAAACCCTATGTCCATGGCTTTCCCGACAACTGTTGATCCCGCGGATCGCGCTGTCGGTCCTCTTAGCCCCCTACCGTGCCAAGCATGGCACGGCTACAGGGTTTCCGGCGCCCACCACGGGGAGGTGAGGGGATGCCGACGGGCCTGCGAGCGCACCCCCCTCCGGGGCCGCCGCCGCTGCGCCGCCGGCGGGCGCCACATGGGTTACACGGTGTCCGCTTGGCACATCTCAGTTTCAACAAAGAAAGTCGAGGCCGTTGCAGACTGGCCAGTGCCTACGACGCAGAAGGAGGTTCGCAGTTTCGTTCAGTTTTGCAACTTCTATGCCAGATTTATTCATCACTTCAGCGACCTTACGGCTCCATTGACAGACTTACTGCGGAAGTCCTAGCCGCGGAAGGTTACGGTGACGCATGTGTGTTTGGAAGCCTTTGAGACTCTCAAGTTACGGCTCATTTCCGCGCCATGTCTGATCCTTCCGGAGGTCAGCTCGGACGCGACGCTCACCGTAGCTACAGATGCTTAGACAGTGGGAATTGCAACTGTCTTGTTGCAATATCATTGAGGAGGACTTCAACATGTCTCGTACTTGCCGCGAAAGCTGAATTCAGTTTAGCGTGGCAACACTTACTCTGCATATGATTTAGAAGCTTTGGCCGTAGACGAAGCCGTCAAGCATTGGAGGTATTACCTTGAAAGGTGCTATAAGTTTCTTGTCGTAACGAACCACGACACACTGCGACATTTGCTTAGGCAACCAAACAACATGATGAACAACCGGCAAGCACATTACATGCGGGACTTACAACCGTTTGTGGGTTCGATGACGCTTGCATCTCGCAAGGGAGCCATGAACGAAGTTGATCCGCTAAGTCGGCGCCCAGACTTCGCACCTCATGCCACAGTCCCATTGTTTTGGGATGGTGAGGTTCCGTCAGATGATGAATTACGACGGTTAGAAAACGCACATTTAAACGTGATTAATGTTAACGCGTTGCGACTTAGCCCGGAGTTCGCTGATCTCATTCGCGAGGGGTACTCCCAAGACTCGTGTTATGGGGACGAGGGTGAGTGGACAAAAGACAGCCAAATGGCAGCCATAGTTGGGTACTTGTGGCTTCTCGATCGCCTTTGTATTTTGCGGAACTCTGAGCTCCGATTGAGATTGATTACTGAGATGTACGACAGTTCGTCCGTTGGTCACAGAGGAGTTGCTAGTAATCTTGCTGAAGCGCTCGACAGATTTTGGTGGAAACGAATTCGCCAAGACATGAAACATTTTTGTGAGCGCTGCGTCGTGTGTCGACGAGCAAAGAGTCAACCACATATGGCTGCGGCTCTTTACCCATTACATGTTCTACCCCGACCGTGGCACACAGTTAGTCATGACTACTAACACACTGACATGTGAGTAATGATTTTGACAGTGTGCTTATTGTGGTCGACCATCTAACTCGAATGGCCCATTTCTTGCCATGCACAGAGAGCGTAACAACAAAGGAAACTGCTACTTTGTTTTTACATGGAGTCTACTGATTACACGGACTACCTATAGTGTTGGTCAGTGACCGCGACCTGACATTCGTCAGTGGCTTAAGCCTCCACATCAAACATCGATGTATGAATTCATGGGATCATGATGCATCTGCCGCATTATCCGCATCAATTCGTCCATGAATTAGTGCCCCATTTAATCAACGCATCCATGAATTAGTGCCTCATTTAATCAATGCCCCCACGAAATAGTGCCACATTTAATCAACGCGTTCATGAATTAGTACCCCATTTAGCTGAGACGAACGGTACAGGAACAAATGCCGAAAAGACGTAAACGAGCCGGTGTTTGGCTACATGTAGCGATACTCGAACATGATTGTTACTCGGCAAAGTAAGATCATCATAGTCAAGATAAGGCCAATTTTTTCATGTAACTCCCGAATAGCAGCGTCAAGAGGCTCTTCGTCAGGTAAAATCGAACCAACAAGAAACCAAGTTTTTTTGAGTACGAGGCTCACGCAGTAGCACGAGCTTAATGTTTGAGGCCTTGGAGCCTCCGACAATCATTAGGATCACCACACAATCACCTTGTCCAAGAGAAGACATTTCGAGTCAACCAGAGTGCGTCAATTAAGGCAAGCAACATCAAAAAGCGTGCATCGACCTAAGAGCTCCGAAACCACTGTGGCAATTGGCTTGCTAAGAGTTTACTGCGGGCACAAATTTGTTATGTTTAGCTTGCTACTGCTGTCTCTGCAAGTGGGAGTGCAGATGGAGGAAAGGATGCTAAGATGCTTCACTGTTTAGTGTTTAACAATATATGGTAATTGTACAATGGAATTGTTCAATGGTCATGTCACCTCCCTCTACTACGCTAGGCTTAAATAGCCTTCGCAAGGCTATCTTGCACCTATTCTCACTTGGTCTACGTGTCAAGTGCTAGGGCTCTCCAACCGTTATCAACAGACTAGCGACGCGGCTCGTCCACCAATAGAAATTTCGTTTAGCATTAGAAACCTCGTTCGGCGCGTCACATGGATGGTTAGCTTGACTGTGCGTACTTGTGCGTACCGGGAGGTATTGGTAGTACAACATGCATAAAAACCCTTATTGAAGCGGCGTACCCACGTTGTAAGTCCTTTCGATGGAAAATCACGAATTGGCTTTAGTAACGAGTACATGTACAACGTCATGCAATGTATTGTTGCATGACTGTACTTGTCACAAAATATTCATCATGCGGCAACCCAAGGGTGGTGATGATGGCACTCTCCGCATCATGCGCCCTATCGTCAACCCTCACGCGAATGGTAAATTGGAAATTGGAAATTGTTTACAACATGTGCCGGCAAACTGGACCGACTGCTGTCTCTCGGGCCTCTCTACCAAGCCATACAGGACTTATAAGCGAGTTTAGCCCGGGTCTCTTCGACCACGTACACCTATCGACACACCTAGCTTCACTGTGTGTCGACGTTCCTCGGGAGTTAAAAAAAACTGTAAGCAACCGCAGTAATTGCCACAGTCCCCCCGCCTAAGCAGTAGCAGCGTAATAATTTTGTAATCAAGAAAAACAGATCTAAAAATAAATCCACTTGTCGAGAAATGCAAAACTAAACTGCTGCTCGACCTTCACGATGCTCGGCCCGCTCCCACCGAACCGGGGTGCCGACCGGCCGAGGCCGGTCGGCGTTCGGGAGGGACGACGGGCCAGCCTAATCTAGCTCCCGCGTGACTTCGGTCTTGCCGAAGATAGGAGGGGAAAGGCTGGCAAAAAACCCCTCCTCGCGCGGTCGCTCGTCGATCCCGCCGTCCCATCCCGTAAGCCCCGCCAAGGTCGCCGCCGCATCCGCCGACGCGACGGTCCTCCTTGTCGAGGTCCCCCGTCACCTCCAGGGCAGGTGGGGGGGACCGAGACACATAGACATAGAAAAAATGGGCGCTCCTGCCTCCGCACCTGAATTTTCCCCGCTCATTTCCCCGGTTTTTTCGCTGTCTGGTACCCGGGTACCTGTCAGGTAGTCCGGCCTGCGTCCGTACCCTCCCCCCCTCTGATGCGCGTCCACCTAGCAGACTTTGTTGAGGTTGGGGCCTCCGCGCTCACCCGGGCCCCCCCGCAAGGGTCTCGTCTATCCAGTAGTGGGTATCGAGGAGGGGGGGGGGGGGTCAGGTCGCCGTAGCCGGATCCGTCGGGCCGCGGGTGCACGGAAATTAGTCAAAACCCTCCGTGCCGGGTTTTCCGGCGGCGCCGACCCGGAGGGTCGTCGTCGCCAGATCTTGTCGCTCCGTCCTTCGCGATAGGCCTCCTTGCCGCTCAAGCCTACTCCTCCCCCCTCGGGAGATGTATCCTGTCGGCGTGGCGGCTCGCTAGTGAGCGCCCTACCCTGGTGCTGCTCCCCAACTAGCTCGACGCCGGGTACGGACATTATTTTAATTTTCCAAAAAAGCCCTCCGTACAGGGCTCTCCGGCGGCGGCTGATCATGAGGATCCCCGCCGCCTCACATAGCCGCTCCTCCGCCTGCGACCGGCCACCGGCCTGCTCCAGGTCTTGCTTCCCCCCCTGAGAAGTGTCGACCGGTACAGGGCTGGTCGGCGGCTAGCGAGCGCCCTTTCCTGGCGCTACTTCCCGGCTGGCCACCACCAGCTCCAACACCCACCCCCCACCGCAGATCCGGCCGTACCCTCCTCGCAATCAAACGCTTCTGAAGTACAGGTCCCACCCCCTCGAGATAGGACTGTCCTTAGTAGTATCTGTACGCGAAAAAACATATCGGACGGGCCGAGCGGGAGATCTTGGCGCCGGTATCGCACAGAAATTATTTTATTCAAAAGCCCTCTGTACAGGGCTTTCCCGACAGCTGCTGATCCCGCGGATCGAGCTGTCGGCCCTCTTAGCCCCCTACCGTGCCAGGCCTGGCACGGCTACGGGGTTTCCAGCGCCCACCACGGGGAGGTGAGGGGATGCCGACGGGCCTGCGAGCGCACCCCCCTCCGGGGCCGCCGCCGCTGCGCCGCCGGCGGGCGCCACGCGAATGGTACTCTTTGTCCCGCGTCGCTCTCACACCTCTCGTCATGAAATATTTAACGCAAGGCACCACCCTCTACAACGTGCACTACCCCGTCCATCACATAATCGGTTTTATCCTTGTCTACGCCGATGATGTTTCCGTCGTCTTAGTAAACTCCCTCGATTGGATCACCGAAGCGAAGAAGAGCACCCCCCCCCCCCCAAAAAAAAAAAAACCACTAGCATTTCCGACTTCGGCGACGCCGCATCCATCATGGGCATGGGCGGCATCACTCGTGACCTCCACACTGACCTCATCAACCTTTTGCATGATTAACACACCAAAGGCCTTCTTGAAAAGAAGTACGGCATGCTTGACGTTAACATCTCCACCATCCCTATGTCGCCTACGCACTACTGTGATGCAGCACGTACCTCATTCAATGGCCGGCAAGCATGAAGGCACTCTCTCTCATCCTTATCACGACACATTTCGCGCTATTATTGCTTCAATCACCTCCCTGTGCAAGGGCACGCGTTTGGGCATCGCCTTTGCCATGAGCGTCATCACTTCGCACAAGATGGCTCCATTGGAGCTCCATATGTAGTATCTTAAACGCTTTCCCCACTACATGAACGGCACAATATCAACGGGTATCAACTCATAAAGGCGGCCCCCTAACAACGTCAACCAAGCAGACGGAGAAAGGATTAGGGACATGAGAAAGATTGACACGGGGGCATGAGAGCCAGCCGGACACCGTATGCAACTTAGCTATTTTTCTTCCCAGCCCCCGAAGGAGGATAGAATACTATGCTAGGTGGCGAGCCGCGACGGTAGGAGCAACTACTATCTCGGACGGGGATGTGCATGGATCGAAACGGGACCGTCGACGACCTGAACGAGGGGGTTTTCGCCTAGCTTTCCCCCTAGCTCTGGCAGGACCGGAGTCGGTTAGGCACGTCCGATTAGGCTAGCACAAGCTGATATGCCTAGTTGATGAGCGTCCCCGCCGCGGCTAGAGCAGTCCGCGTATCGTGGAGAATAGCGACACTTTTTTCTCACAATTGAAATTGAAATCAAAATTGTTTACAACAACACCATAATAAACCGGATGTTGTCTATGGGTCCTCCTTGATGTGCCTATAATAATACTCATTGGGCAGGGGCTAGACTGTGAACAACCAATCCCGACCTCTCCATTGGCACTAGCGATACCGTCTAAAACACAAACGTAACCATGTGTTTTTTTTTGATCAATACATTTTTTTATATACATTATGAAATAAAAAAGTGTCGCTAGTCTTTGTCTCTCGATACGCGGCCTGCTCCAGCCGCTGCGGGGACGCCGATGAGCGGGGCCGGTCAGCTTGAGCTGGTCGAGGCGGACCTGCCTGACCTCGGCTCCTGTGCGACTCCGGTCGTGCCGGAGCTAGGGGGGAAAGGCAGGTGAAAACCCCCTCGCTTAGGCCGTCGATGGTCCCGTCTCGATCCGTGCTCATTCCCGCCTGAGGTAATAGTTGCTCCTCCCGACGCAGTTCGCCGCCTAGCCGAGTCTTCCCTCCTCCTTCGGGGGATGTGAAGAGAAAATAACTAAGTTGCATACGGTGTCCGGCTAGCTCTCCTGCCCCCGTGCTAGATGTTCTCATGTCCCTTGTCCTTTCTCCGTCTGTTTCCAACACCTATATGATCGCGTTGTGGCCGTCCGTACCCTCCCCCGGTGGTTTACGTTGTTAGGGGGGCGCCTTAATGAGCAGTGTGCCGTTACTACAACCCTAGGCACACTGCGTGAGGCAGCCTGTCGATAACCGGGTACCGACTAGGGGAGGGGTGGGTCGGACACATGGATCGAGTCTCCGCGCCAAAAAAGATGTTGGGTACGGGAACATTTTCCAAAAACCCCCCGTACCGGGTTTTTACGGCGGCGGATGTTCCTAAGGACCGCCGCCGGCAGACCGTGTCGCTCTTCCGGCTGCGACCGGCCTCCATCATGCGTAGCCTTCAGTCTCCCTCCCATGGGAGGCATTGACTCACATGGTTGTCGGCAGCTAGCGAGCCCCATACCATGGTGCTGCTTCCCGGCTGTCCGCCGCCAGCTCCAACACCCGCGTCCCACCGCTGATCCATCCGTACCCTTCTTCGCCAAAACATTTCGCAGGCATCGTTCCCGTCGTGACGGGAGAGTATCTATGAGCATTTAGTCGCGGAAAAAACATATCGGACGGGCCGAGCGGGAGATCAATGTGTTGGTGTACGGAGATTATGCTTTTCCAAAACCCTCCGTATAGGGCTTCCCGACAGATGTTGATCCCGCGGATCGCAACTGCCGGTACCTCGTTCAGCCCCATACCGTGCCAAGCATGGAACGGCTACGGGGCTACCAACGCCCACCGCGTGGGGGTAGAGGTAGGTGCCGACGGGCATGCGAGCGCACCCCCCTCCGGGGCCGCCGCCGCTGCGCCGCAGGCGCGCGCCTTTCGTTTCATATTGTATCCATTTTTTTGTGTAGAATCAGAAAATACTAAATACTTGTTTGCGTGTATGTTTTAGACGGTATCGCTTATGCCAATGGAGAGGTCGGGATTAGTGGTTCACCGTCTAGCCCTTGCCAAATGAATCCTAGAATGGCAAAGCAGGGAGGGCCCAGAGATAGCAGCCGGTTCATTCTGGATTTGTAGTAAATTATCTCACTTTCAATTTCAACGGGTATTACATATGGGTAATGTGCTTCGCACTTCCGCACCACCATGGGAGTACATTCAGACATGGACTATGCACTAGAGATCTCCAACCGTCGTTGTTGGTCAAGGGCGGTAGTCCTGCTCAACGGCGGAGCATTTAGGTGGACCTCAAAGCAACATGAAGTCGTCGCCATGTCCACAACCGAAGCGGAGTATGCTACATTGAGCTGAGCTCACAATGCAAGAAGCGCATAATCGGAATCGTGGGCATACCACGTTGTCATGAGACAACGGAGGCGCCGTCAAGCTTGCGAGCAATCCCATGGTATCCCGCATGATAAAGCAAATAGACATCCGCCACCGCTACACCCGGGAACTCATGGATCCACGCACCATCACGGCATTGTCTTTATCGACCATTTGCATCTTCACTGACGGTTGAGAAAGTCACTCCCTCATGCGAAACAGACCTTGCTCTTCAAAAAGTGTAAAGGATCACATGCTAGCTCGAACTTGTCGGTAACATATCTAGAGGGGCTGTCATAGTACATTAGTGCCCGTATGCATCAATGTGTACATGTGCGCTTGGTGCGCAATGTGTACCCATTGTGTAAGCGCGGTTGTTGACTCGCAGCCAACACTTGTGATGTAACCACTTACTACATACACATATCACCTTCTCTCTACCAACATACAGTCGCTTGCTGACACATTACTATGCTCCAACTATAAGTGTGGTCTAGGAAGGGGGCCAACGAAACCTTACTTGTTTTCGCTTGTCCTTGTATCAATGATGTTTCATGTAAGTGATTAATCCAAAATATATTTTGTACATATGGTATATTGTATAGATGTATATCGGAGGCTTGTACTTAACGGTTAACCGCACTGAGTGCGGTAGTTTGTCGACCGACCCGAAGCCGGGCCGGGAATGCGCGATATTTGCTCGTGGCGGCTGACATGATAAGAAAAACCCACCCTTATAGACAAGGGGAGTAGCGTGAGGGGTTGGGGCTACATGTAAGGGCCGGTAGCTAGGGTTTTCCTCCCTGCATATCTCTTACATGTTCACAATTTAAAGCCGGTTCTTAGGTGAATTTTGCCACCATCCAATGTTACCATTGTCGACAACGCAACCACCACCTCCCAATATTGGCCCGTGGATAACGCATGGTTGGTGAGCCCAGGATGATGGGCGATAGGCGGAACATATGCTTTTCGGCTAGGCACCTTGAAAAGCATGAGGCTTCACGGCGCGAGCCAGTAGCTACTTGCCCAAAAACCACACAACGGGGCCATCTACGGCTAGGCTTCGGTTTCATGGCGGTTATACCTCAAAAGGACGGATTGTAACACTGCGGAGGCCGTTCGACCACCTATAGAAGGTGGCCTATATTTTGTCGACTACGGTTGTTTGGCAAGACTACATAGCCTACCAACGTTGCTAGATGAATGGAAAATTAAGAAAATTTTTTCACTCGAGCGAGCCCGGCCATGGGCAAGGGTCGGCTTAGCCCCGACGATAGTGCATGGCTTTATTGCATCCATATGTACCATCATGTCATTCTGGGTACCACGCAATGTGCGCGGTGAAGCACGACCTGCTAGTAAGCCTCCGCATCACCCAAAAAATTTAAAGATCAAGCATCAACTACAATGCATAATTTTTTTGATGCATCAAATTTTCAAGACTGCTAATTCAAGAACGCATTGATTATATAGGGCACTAATTCATGAACGCATTGATTAAATGGGACACTAATTCATGGACGCATTGATTAAATGGGACACTAATTAATAGATGCATTGATGCGGGTGATACGGTAGACGCAACATGATCCAATGAATACATCAATGTTTGATGCGGCGGCTTACTTGCCAGTCACACCGCTGAGACATGTAGCAAACACGTAGGCTATACACATGCAAATATGCCTTGCAAGCGTACCGGTTTGATCGTCATGCGCTTTCTAGAGAGGTCTGTGGTTTTGGTTTGTCCCGATATAATAGGACATTAGAGGCGTTACAACTACGAGCTTTTAGGGAAAGCCGCGGGTATGTTTGATTAGTAAAGGGGTCACTTGACCCTGCCTACAATTGTGCATAACAATGAAATTTTATTGACCTGAATAAAACCCACGTGACAGAAAAATGACCGCCCGCAAAAGCAAAATCGGAAATTCCAATTCGCTCTACTTCCAACAATAACTATCACCATATACACAACTATCTGATGCAATGGCGTGTTTCTCCGATCTCAACAGTGGGTTGAAAGTGCATCTTGAGCACATTGGGACTTTTTGTGTAGATGTTGTATGTTTAATGACGAGAAAGCACAACCGACTAAAATTAGTCGATTGTGCTAAACAGGGAATTTCAAACAACAATTCAGACCATTAATTTGTGATTTTTACAGTGCATCGCCTCGCAGTCCGTTCTATTGCTCTCCAATTGCTGGCAAACTCATGAGGGCACATCTAGCTTCCACATTAGATCTGAATGGAGCTATTCGACCTCATCGCAGTGAAATTTGTGCATGTGAAACGCTGCAACACATTGCCAACCACTTGGTTGGAACCCAACCATATGCAATACCATGAATGATGTGTCCAACATGAACCATGCGAATGCACATGAGAGTCACGTTACAGCTGCGACATGACTATTGAAGGCTCATGATGCACCCGCTGCTTATGCATGCCCATTGACAGACGTCTCTCACTGTTTTCAGCTACACTTCAAATCTAGTTGGTTACCAACATGACTTACATTTCTCATGCGCGCGATATAAAACTACCTCTAGTTTTTGGCACATTCTGCTGCCCTTCCCGCCATAACACGCAGGTGCAGCATCACAACACCTTAACACCCTCTTAATGAGCGATGCAATGCAAAGTCAACTCACCTTTTTGCGCGTTTGAGACTCCACCCTTTGCAATTGCATCGCATGCCAAACAGCGACGCGCTACTACTCGCATCCCAAACCCGCCGACGGAAAAACTCAGCAAACTCGTCCTCAGTATCAGTGCCCCCAACATCAATGGATTTCTCAGTGATTTCGGCTGCTGCAGCTTTGCTAAAGCGTGTGTGTGGTATTTCAGCGCGCGGAAAACTTAAGTATGGCCGGCGGTATGCGACGTTGCTCCCGGTGGTGAGAGCGTTTGTACTGCGAAAAAGCCACGCAGCATGTGTACGCTGTCGGGTTTCAGCAACCTGCGAAAATGAAACGACTCGTTAAAAAGTGTTCACCGACGCTAGTGAGAGCTTTAGGACGGACATGTGAATTTCTGATAGGTCTTGCTGGCCTCACCTCGTCGGCACGGTCGCATCGTCGACGGGTGCCGCTTAAGCCACTCCGTCATCCGGCAGCATTTTTCCTGCAACACCTTTTGCTGCGACTCCCTTCACCACGCTTCTCCAAACTCCCCCAGATCCTTCAATGATATCATGTAAGATGCTCAAGCTTTCAAAGAAGGAAATTGGGGCCGCTAGAATTGCTGCTCTCCGCGCAATGCTAGGCGGGTCCCGACGCCGGTAATTTTCGAGCGAGTTTTTCGCGCCCACGTCCTCGCTGAAAACTGGACAGTCCAACTCGCGCCCAGCCAACTAGCCGCCAATGACTTCGGAACCAAGGTCAGTACTCCCTAGGGTGTGTTCGTGCTTGTTTTGGGGACGTGAGCTAGCCTTATGGCGCAGGTCCTGAGGTGAAAGTCAGCCAGTATCACCGGAGACCGGGAAGTGACGGACCGCAAATCCCCAACCGACTCCGTGCGGAACACACCATCACCCGTGCTGTACTCCACTTGCCCTCATACTGCCGCCGAGAGTACCTAGGAGTCCCCTCTACATCAAAGTGGGTGCCTTTGGGTAGAAAGTCGAGCTCCGACGAAGTAGTGAAGTCGTTCCGGGAACTTCTTCATGTTAGAATCGGGAGAACGGTGTACACAATCAGCGTGGCACAGCGCCCATGTTGCCTGCAAACAGCACGCTCCCCCAGTGTCGCAAGTCCACCAATCCAAGAATAGTAAATTTTCCCGAACTACGTTTTGTCTTAGGTACCTGTGGCTATTCGGTGGTAAGAAATTGAAGTTTCCTACCTATGGAAAAAGCCCAAAAGCACAACCGACTAATTTTAGTCGGTTGTGCCACAAACGACTAAAATTAGTCGGTTCTGGCTGTAGAGAATAATGGCATCGGAGTATCGCCTCGTCAAGAAGCAGCGATTACAACGTTTACCATTTTATTAGCTAGTAATTATTACAAGTTGGATGTTGGCGAAAACACACGCAAAGAAACCCCCCGCGTCCATCTTCTTAGGCGGCAAGGCAATTTGCATACATATTAGTGTACATTATGGTATTTCAACTCCTCTATCTGGTTGTTGAAGTTGAAGTCGTCGCCGGTGGCGGTCGATTCAGCCGAACCTAGGTGTGGCCGGTGCCCGGTGGCGGTTCTTGTGTGCGGTTGCAATAGCCGGTCGGGGGGGGGGCTCCTCGCACATGGAGTGGATCCGGATCCTTCCGAGCAAACATGCCATAATTTCAAGCCCCGAAACTACCGCGAAATGTGCACGAGTAATACGCGCATGTTCTCGGATCTACTTAGATTCGTGTGTTCGAGCCCTACTTTTCTTCGCCGGATCCACTCCTTGTCTTCGCATGGATAGCTTTTCCGTCGGAGTCTTATTCTACCCTCCAAAAAGCCGGTCAACTAGGGGTCCTCACCACTCATAGACCTTATCTTCAGGTTCAAGGCCAAAGAGGTGGCGTTACCATCCGGATGGAAGGGCAAGTGCCTCTCGCGTAGACGCGCGTCGGCCCGGAAACCCCGATCATGGTGCACGAGCAACACTTTGACCCACGCTTCCGGCAAAACCGTCACCACACCCGCCAGCCACGCGTGTAGGGGGTCATAGTCGGTGCGTATACGCTTCCAAAAGGTATTAACATGGACATTGATGGCCTTAGGCGGTTCTTCATGGTAGTACGAAGTGAGCAGGTGAAGGCGGCTTTGGCACTGCTTGCTGCTGGTAGATTTGCGTATGCGTACGACCGCGCCACTACTCAGATCAACCCTGGATTCATTTGGGGCACAATTAGAAGTACAAAGCAGAAGACCTAGCCAGATAGAGTTGCAGGGTCGGGAAAGCCCGGGACAGGGAGGCTGTTAGAAGGTATTTTTCTGAACCCGTACTCAGTGCGGTACTTGCCGCACTCTGTACGCTGCCGTGTATATTGGCACATCAACCTGGATACAGGTACAGGTACGGGTAGCGTTACGAAAGGATACGCTACTATAATGCCGATGCACATACAGAAATCCCTATGTACGGCGGGTATCCCGGGCTTGGGGTTTTGGAGGGCAGCTGCGAAGTCTGGATGGCCCCGGATCGGGAAGCGGAAGGACGCCGACTGCTGGTGGAGATAGAAGTGGCCCGTAAGACCACAGCATAAGGGCGGCGCGCAGTGGGCAACACTTAGAAAAGGTCTTTTGATTAACAGTACCGGTACGGCAGCTTTCTTGTGTATTTCGGCAGTTAGGCCGGCGTCAATAAGTAGTGACCGATCGAGGCTCATTCTATTCCCCTTCTACATTTACTACCTGCCTGCAAGGAAAGTCGCCGAGACGAAGCGGCCATCATAAACGTCGAGGCGTCGTATATAGGAACACATTGAAGCATACCTTTACGGGTGATTTACGGGCTGAATTATGGTGAGCATGAATAGAAATAGCATATAGGTAGGGGATATCAGGGGGCTTTTCATACTGGGGCGGAGTGGTCGCGCAAGCAGCGGAATGGAGCTGTGTGCTAATATTGGTAGTCAGCCCACAACGACGAGCCCACCTTCTCCTGCTGGGATTATGGGCAACGCGACTATAACGTCACCCCCGACGTTATCGGAAGCTCCTGCAAAACGTCGTCGACGTGGCAAGCCTCGAAAGATTCCTAGGTGCCGCGTTCCTGGGTGTACGGCCGATCTTACGGTGCTTAAGACGTACAATAAGAGGTATCGCATCTGTCCGACCCATCACAACGCGTTGGCCGTTCGAACTAGCCACGACCAAGATCAGCGCTTCTGTCAAAAGTGCGGCTACTTCCACGATCTTACCGCCTTTGAAGGGAACCGGCATAGCTGCAGGGAGAGACTGAGTCGACACAACCAGCGGCGCAGGAAAGTGCCCGCCGCCGGCTCCGAGAAACCCGACGCGGCGGTTCCCGTCGTTGCGAGTAGTAGACACCAGAGCGCCTCATTATCCGACCTCGAACGACTCCCACGTTCGCCTACTTACAGCGATTTTATCGTGACTAATGAGACGGCGACGACACGCGAGTCGCAGCAGAATCTGACGAACCCTTTACTCGAGTGCATACTATCCTCTGCCCATCAACGTAGCAACAGCTCCCCGACCCCAGTATCTACTACGTGGAGTAACTATCAACAAAATGTTGTGATGGATCAGCTACGCACGCCCGCTGATTTATTGCACAGACGACCATCCGCGCCTTCACCGTCATTTCCCTTTTCGTTCCAACTCACTGATGACCTCATTAACCGGTCGGCGTCGTCGTTGCCAAGCGAGGCGGCAGCCATCCCGGTGGGTGAATTAAATATAGGTCACACCGTGACCAGCGGGTCAGCTTTCAGCTCGCCGAGGTGGACTTCACCCATGTTTGGGGCGTCTCCCTCTTTAGACAGTCAGCTGACTGCTCAGCGTCACCCCCTTGCGACAAGCACAATTTCAGCCGTCGGCAGTGCTGATGCTGGAGCCAACTACTCCCGGCCGTCGGTGGCGACAGGTGATGGCGTTGCGAGGAGGAACGACATCCCAGCCTTTAAGAGACTCCAGCTTGGGAGGCCCTACGCGGGAGGGAATCTCCCCCACTCGAGCACGTCCCTTCCAGCGATGGTGACTCCTGCTGCAGAGCAGTCATGCACATCAGCTGACTGCGTAGAGTTTGAATCCCGTTACGTCGAGGACATCTCGCGAAAATAAGTACAGGCACTCCAGCAATTTTCAGCAGCGGTACCAATAATAATATTAATTCAAAGCAGTACTTCAATGGATGTGCCCCGCATATTTTTCCATTTATCTAGCTAGCGGTGCCCAATAATAACCGCGACTACGGGCAGCGCGGTACGTGAAATTGTAGCGCCGTACCGTGTCCTATTAGAGGTGGCGACAACTCTCTAGGCGGTTCACTGTTTTTTTCTTGAAAAAAAACTTTTAGTCGACAGCGAGGTCCAGGAACGCTTCTCCCTCGGATGGAGGAAGCCATCCTCCGCCGGAATCTCATTCGATGTTCGAGTCACCAATAGTGCACTCCTCCACAAACGTCCGGACAAGATTTCGCACCTTCGCAAGTTAAATATGTAACCATGCGTCGATTTTATTGTCAAATCTCTTGAAGCCCTAGGCAATGCTTTTGCGTCCAAAATGGAATGCGCCGACAACTACGAGGGACGAATTTGAGCACTGCCGGGCTTGTGTACTTGGGGTTATCGCGCCCGCACCCGTGCGGCACGCTCCTTCAAACAATCGTCGTGTTGGTTAGACGAAACGAGTAACGGGCACACAACGCCGCAATATGAATGTTGATGCGACGGTCGCGCAAATAATTCTAATGCTTAGGCGATGGAGGGAGGAGGTGTTGGGCATGCCGCCGTGGGGGAAACGCACGAAATCGCGTATGTAGATTTACCACCGATATGCGCACAACCGAACGGCAAGCCGCTTTCGGCCATAATGTTTAAACGATCACAACTTACTCATATATGATCAAAACGTGGCAGCATGCACTTACCGAGTTGGCGTGCCACGAGACGGTGTAGCCGGCCCGCGCTCACTTGTTCCGTCCCGGGAGGCGGCACGGACGCGGTACAATCGGCAAGCCTCACTGGCCCGTCAATGTCTTCCGGGTTCCCTTCCGGCTTGGTTTTACCTCCGCCGGGGGGGAGTGAGGGCAACTCTGACCATGTTCAACACACGACAAATCATGCCACCAATCCAAAGCTACCCCACCCGTGCAGCTAAGGTGCGATACAAGATCGAGGTGACCGGCTGATACAACCCATGGGCCGCCTCGATGCGCCCCCACATGCAAAGCTTAATGGGAACATACAACCTTGGAGTAAAATCTATCGCGTTATTGACCGCCGCTTAGGCGAAAAGCACTGTGACGTAGCCCGTACCAAGCTCCGCCGGGAAGATTCCGGACAAGCGATGGGCCATTAGTTTGCACGAACCTATGACAAAGTGTATTGCGGACACCATGACAGCATGGCTAAAGCATGTACTTCATGCAATACACGAGCATGCTGCGGATGGCTTCGCGTGGACTTCACACTCCTTACGAAAAGGTGCAGCTAATGCAGCGTACAATATCGGTACCCCGATGCAGAAGATAAAGTTTTTCGGCGGTTGGGTGAGGAGTGAGGTACATACCCCGGTCACTACATTGACCCAAAAGTACTCCCGAGCCCGGGAGTTTGGCAACTACTTAGATGGATGACCCCTTGCGGAGCCCCACCCAACGTCACATGCCACTCGGCGACATATGGCATAAGTGAGCCCCAACACAACTTAAATGGTCATACTGGTAATATAGAAGTTTGAATTACATGGCTAGAATTACGCAATAACATGCGTTGCCTCCGACGGTACATCTCCCCTAACGGTTCTAGCGCCCACGCGCGCACGGACAATAAAATGTCCGCACATTGTATGACGCACTAGCAGCGATTGTGTGTCCACCAAATGCCTTTTGCGAGAGCTATCGCTCGCGCAACCACACCCACCCGATTCCCTCTCACATTGCGTGTAGGGAGGCCCAAGGGCCACCAATACCAAATTCTGTAAGTGATCCATATCTTTGGCATAAGCGAGCCCAAAGACAGCTTAATTAAATCCTAAATAGCGCTGAATGTAAGTGGCGATGATCCCAATTTAAAATATCTGTGTGCAGCAGCACAGAAGCATCATTTGAAAAGAAGCGGGACAGCAAAACAGCGGTTCAGTCGTCTTGTTGCAGTCAGCTTCAGCTAGCAGCGCGGATGACAAGCTCTTTTAACCGTTTTCATAAGCACACGACGAGACTTGAATCACCGCGCTGTGACCTATTGTTGGGTTGGCAACGACGTCGTCCGCTTGTTTCCTTCCCTGCAGTACGGTACGGTACAGGTACTGGCAGAGCAGTGATCGGGTGAAGCGAGCCGCGGCAACAGCGCTCGACGAGCGCCCCCCTTCCGCCGCCAGTCAGCATAGAACCCTGGATATTGAGCGGGCTCTTGAGACTTGGGGTGGAGGTTGGTCCGGGGGAGCGGGGGGAGGGGTAAAATATGGAGAGGTATGAGAAGGGGGCGGTGATTGGCGAGGGCGGCTCGTCCAAGGTTTACCGCGGAGTCAATAAAAAGGTACGGGTACATCTTTACCGACCGGGAACGCCGACCCCGACGACCGCCGCAAAGCCTCTCGCCACTCCGACCCCTTTTACCAACTCACCTCAACCAAATTTTTCCATTATCCACCTCCATTTCTCACGCGCAATCCACCTGATATACTGACGGACTGCGCAGACGCAACAAGTAGTGGCGCTGAAGAAGATCCGGCTGGGGAATGTAGAGGATGTGAGTTGCCGATGACGATATTGTAAACAATTTGTTGTATCGACTAACGGCAACGCGGATCTCCGTCCGCTCCACCCCTCCCCCTCTCCCCAGCACTGTGTTCCCCTTGTCACCGCTCATATTTCGTCCCGATATCAAGATCGATATTCTTAGGGGTCGCTCGTGGTGGTGACAGGGTATGAACATGAGCGCGGTGAGGGAGGTGAAGGCGCTGCGAGAACTGAGCCATCCTCAGATCATCAAAATGTTGGACGTCTTCCCGCACAAACAGAACATCGTCCTTGTAACCGCCCCCTTCCCTTCGCTCCTCTCACCCACTAAAACGCCTATGTCCCGCACGCCCGCTCCCTGTAGCGACTGCGGCGCCGGATACTGCCGTCACAACCCTTTAAGAACGGTCGTCGTCGGAAGCGACGGAAATAATTTAATTTACTATGTGAGATTTACTAGAGATGTGAGATTTACTAGAGAATTATGTAAATGAAATATCTTAGAGCAGAAATTGAGGCGCTCCGCTCGCGCAGGTCTATGAGTACATGGAGTCCAATCTGGAGCTTCTGCTACAGAGTGGCAACCCGGCAGTGTAAGCCGCCTTCACATACACCCCCCCTTCCTTCCTCCTTCCTCCGTTGTTCTATATATATTCCTTTCATTCATTTGTGAACTGATGGGTGAGCGCGGCGGCAGTCGACGGGAGGGCGTTTTGAAGGCGTACATGAAGGCAGCGCTGCAGGCCCTGGCAGTGTGCCACAGCAGTGACCCACCCATCCTCCACCGCGACATCAAGCCCAACAATCTGCTCGTGGCTGCTGACGGTGCCCCTCCCCTCATTTCTCACCCATGGAAGACACGCATGCAATTATGCATTAGAAAATGTTAAATGAATAAAAAAAGGAGGGGGCATTGAGGTCGGCGTGGCTGTGCTTGTGCGCAGGGTCCCTTCGGCTGAGCGACTTTGGGCTGTCGCGGTTGGCTGACCTTACGGAGCACAGCGCAAAGACGGTTCAGATAGGCCACCTTTGGTACCGCGCGCCGGAGGTGCTGCTGGGCGACCCGCACTACGGCCCCGCGGTGGACCTCTGGTCGCTGGGCTGCGTGTTTGCAGGTGAGTGAGTGTGTGTGTGTGTGTGTGTGTGTGTGGTTTGCAGGTGAGTGTGTGTGTGTGTGTGTGTGTGTGTGTGTGTGTGTGTGTGTGTGTGTGTGTGTGTGTGTTTGCGTGAAACAAGGGAGGGGTGGGAGAGTCCTTTTATCTCATGTCATGTTGGGAGTGAAGGGGCACAATTTTCGGGGAAATGCATTTGGGCGATGGGGGCTCGGGCGTGACAAGGAGATATTGTGTGTGTGTGTGTGTGTGTGTGTGTGTGCGCGCGCGCTCGTTTGTGTTTGACGTTTTGCTTGCATTGAACTTGACAATGGAGCGGACGCACTGAAGCAACGCATTTGCAAGAAAAGATGAAAAGGAAAAAATTGAAAAAAAGAAGATGAGAGAAAAATGTATAAGAAAACTGAGACGGCGTGTTTTGGGGGTCCACTTATGGCACCACTTGAAAAAACACTGCATGGGTCAATAGGTGTAGGCGAGATGAAGTGAGAGTGTGTGTGTGTGTGTATGTGTGTGTATGTGTGTGTGTGTGTGTGTGTGTGTGTACGCGTGTGTGAGTGTGCGTGTGTGTGTGTGTATGTGTGTGTATGTGGGTATGTGTGTGTTTGTTTGTGTTGGGATAGTAGGACTGACTGACGTGGGGCGCCTTGTGTGCTTATGTGTGTGTGTTTTTGTCGGCAGAGCTGATGTTGGGGCGGCCGCTATTTGCGGGGCGCAGTGACCTGGATCAGCTGACCAAGGTGTTTCAGCAGATGGGCAGCCCACCCGCCTCCGCTTTCCAGGTGCAGCCCCCTTCCTTTATGAATTTAGGTATTTATATGTTCTCTATATGTTCTCTATATCTCCTTTCTCCCAAGTGCCTCTTTTATTTAGGAACGGTATAATTTTTCATGCCCCGGGTAACCCCATCTCCCACCTCCCACTGGAAGTGCCCAGTATTGCTTTTGTGGGTCGTCTGAACAACGTCAGCCCATTTGTTTATTCACGCAAACATTTCTTTACACTCGCATTTTATTTTATTTTATTCTATTCTTTTAGGTGGGCATAAGTCGAATTTGCACATACCCACATTTTCCACTGTTATTTGTGATCATTTTCGTTCGCTGTGCGTTTCCGTAATATCGCCCGTGACTGTCCATTCTCAGAACAGTGATTTGTGTTTCCTCATTTGTGGTCGTTTGATATTTCATGCACTGCCACAGCGACGTGTGTGTGTGTGTGTGTGCGTGTGTGTGTTGGGGTTATATTAATTTGCATTGGATTAAAGGGTTACACGATTGCGTAGTTGCGTCATTTATGTATGGCATTGTTCGCCATCGCATCTGAAACACACGCGGGGATGTTGCGTGTCTCCTTTTATAATCATTTTTTAACAACCACCTTTTGATAACACATTTGCGAAGGTTTTGTTTGTGTGGCTTGTTTTGTTTGGTGTTGAGCATCAGTGGTGGGTGGCACAGTCTCTGTTCGTGCAGCTGAAAATTTGCTAGTTTGATTTAGTTTAAGGTGTGTTTAATTGTGGCAGAATGACAAGAAATGTTGAGAATGCGTTGTAATTTTATGTAAATATTTTTATATTATTCCTTTTCATTCTGTTAATTGCCATTTCTATACGAGTGAAGGAATTAAATACATTTTTTGGCATCAACTGTCTTTCGTCAGGTTTTGAATACTTAAACTGATATTTGTGTTTGGAGAAGAAATGTCGATCAGACTCGTTGAAAGATTGAAATGTTCGTTCACCGACTGAATGTTTTTGTAAATAATTCACTTATAATATAACGACGGCCTCGCTGCCCCCGCAGGGCCTCCGTCTGAGCGATTGCCTGATGATGTTCCAAGACTTCCCCGCCGTCCCTCTCGACGACACCTTTGCGGGCGCGTCTTCCGCGTCGGAAAGCGCTCTATCGCTGCTCGATAACCTACTGGCGCTCGATCCCGCGCAACGACTGTCCGCATCGGCGGCGCTCGACCATCCGTACTTTACGACAGGTCAACCGATCGCCGCTCCGTCCGACCTCCCCAAGCCCGTAAACTGGTAACCTCCCTCACCCGCTTCACCCTTCGCTTCATGCTCCTCAGCCACAGTGCCGATGCAGCTGCTCGTGGGAAAACACTCGACGGTTTTTCCCGGCGTGTATTTAATGTATAGCAACGACATATTTATAAAGCTTCAAAGTTCAGGAAATTGACGCGGGGACGGCAGTGTTTTTGTATAATTTACTTATTATTAAGGTGACGACGAGTACGGCGGGTGTCATTTATCGACCACGGTTGCATATACATGAAAGAAGTGACGAGTGAACGCATAACCGTCGACGGTAGCGACTGAACCTATTGAAAACCTTCCGAGTCGAAACAGGCTAGTGCAAGTCGAGGGGGCGCCGCTGAGGTCGCTCGTGGTGCTGCTGAGAATTATTTTGTAATCCAATCCTGTTTTTGTAGTGCGACCCTTTACTGTGTCAACTCTCAGCACCGCGGTCGGAAGTCGCTTCCTGCGGAGCTCGACGTTTGGCCGTTCGAGCGCAACAGAAGAGTAGTGTCGCGTCTTTCCAACGGCGCTGACGGCGGTATCGTCGTGGCTACAGGGCCGCGTCGGCTAGTACCGATACGACGGAGGGGAAAGCGGAGGCGGGCGATAAGCCGCGGCGTCACATTGTAGTGTTTAAGCCGGCGTCGCTGCTGGAGACGGCATCCGCGGGTATGTGCCCGCCCTCCCCTCGACGACTGACCGTTCGAGCGGAAAGTCGATGCTCTCCGTCAATTATTGGTTTCGGAGCAGCAGAAAGTGGTGATGTTGATTTTAATAATAACCTCTTTTCTAGGATTTTAGGTATTTTCCTCTCTTCTTCTTTTTGCTTGGTGGCCTCCACTGCTTTTTCTTGTAAGAAATTGATTTTAATAATAACCTGAACCCTAAGTTTTGAACTGCCCCCCCTCCCCCTTTCTAGTTGTGTCAAAATATATTTTTTTAGAAAATCAAGTACTCCGAATGTGGCACGTTTTCCGGGCCTGCGCAATGCAAGAGCATTACAACAGTGTTCAGGGTTTTGGGGTTTCGGGATAATCGTAGGGTTTCTGTGTTGTCGGCAACGGGTAGTGCTTAAGGTTGCTTTTGTCAAAGCCGCCTTAAACAAATAAAACAAAAATAAAATGTCGCTGTTGCATTTGCTGAGCCGTCGTTTATTTATTTATTCGTTTTCTGAATAATAATCGCTCCGTTCCTCATATTATGGGACGGCCCAAACAATTGGGCGCTTGATTTTCTTGCCTTGAAAGTTTATAATCTTATTATTATTATTGGGGGCTCGAATGTTGATAGTCTTTGAAGACATCATAGAAATTCAAATTACAAGAATATCTGCGATACATAATAATTGTCGACCACACCGTCCGAGTTGGGTTTTTCTCACTCCGCTGCCCTCCTCCGTTCCCCCTTTTTTCCCCCTTTCCCTCGTATTATTCTCGCCAGGCGAACAAAAGGCAACGGCAGCAGCGGCGGTAGCGACAGCGGCGGTGGTGGCGGACGGCAACGACGGTGCTGAGTCGTCCCGACCGTTGGTAATGTCCTCAGGCCGTAACTGCTGGCAAAATTGAGAACGCAGGGCGTTGGCCTTAAAACCTATTGTGTGGAAGTGCGGTACAAAATAATATTTATTGAATTTCGACAAAAGAAAACAAGAACTTGACGTTGCTATTACATCGTAACTAGGGTCTATGAACCAAATCCCATCATTTACATTACTTAACGTGTCAGAAGTTGAGAAGAGTATCTCAACTGACATTGGTTGCAAGTTTGTTAACATCTGACTCACTTGTTTCCGCTGTCAACAACGTTAAAATCGAGATAATTCGGCTGTTTGTAGAATTAATATTTTTGGTCAATTCAAAAATATAAGTACCTCTCTTGGTGCATTCATTCATATTTGATGTTATAATAATCTGATTTTCATTTTACCAAACGGAAACTGGGGATGATTGCTGTGTCATTGTATTTAGGGTATGAAACCCTAAAATGGACATGTCGTCAATCTACTGAAAAAATTCAAGCGTAAATGAATTTGAACCTGCGTTAATGTTAATACGTTTTCTATGATTTGTTGTGTTTTTCATTGTATCAAAATCGTATTATGCAGTCGGTCGTATAATGTAACGCGTTTTGATTTCGCGCGTTTTATCATTTTCTGTAATTTGACAATGTTTGTGCAATTTGTTTTTTTTTCAGAGCGCCTCTGACACAAATGTCTGCGTCGGAGCACAAGCGACGCCCGCGTCACAGAAGCCGCCCGTCACCCTCTCCCGCCTCCGTTTCTCGACGGCCGAGAAATCGGACGCGGCTCCGACCGCAGCTTCGGCCCTTCCGATGTCGTCGTCCTCGTACGAGCCGACGACGGCGGGAAAAGAGGGCAGCCCCGCGACGCCGGTGCAGGAGGCGTCTCGAGTGGTGTCGAACCTCTTTGCGACGGCGCCCTCCGTGGACGGCGAGTCGCGAGGGGGCAGCCCGCGCGGGTTTCCGCACCCGCAGCTGATGGTGTGCCCAGGTGAGTGGGGGCGGCAGTGAAAATAGATAGTTAACTGGCAATAATATGTTTGAATATGAGAAGTATTTTTTATGTCGAGTATTTTACGTATTTTAATTAGCGAAAATTATTTTGTTGAAAAATTATGGGGTAATGATTAAACGAAATTTGATAGTCAAGAAATTCGGTGATGGCAATTAGCACGTCACTGGAAAACCACTGTGTAATCGCGGATATTGGTATGTAAAATGACGGGATTCTTGAATTTATTGACGTTGTTCGCAGAGTATCACATACACGATACGTGAATATATCAATACAAGTGGTATAGGAAACAATGCACTAATTTTGTGGCACTGGCAGTCTTTGAAAAGCTGCACCTAAACTTGCTCGAAAGCCCGGAAGGTAATGGTAGTATTAGCTTTTGCTTTTGTGAAATTGCTGGATTACTTTTTATTTATTTGGATTTCTTGTTATTTGCTTGTATCATTACTTTATTTATGTTGCCACGTATTTTTAGTGTTCTATAAATGAATTATTTTCGGGGTCCCATTGAATACTGAATATCATATTTATTGTTTACAAGAAGCGTTGTTAACTCATCAAATCCGAAATCGAAATGAACATGGGTGATTGGTAGGTCCATAATCAAGTGGTTTACTCAGTCATAGGTCAGCGCAACCGCACCGACTGCCAAAGGGTCTTATTTATCATCTGCAGGTTTTGTCCCTGGTCACCTGCATGTCAATACTTCAGTGTAAAGATAGTGCCGAGTGTGGTCGTCGGCCGAAATCTTCATAGAAACGTGTGTTCATCTGCATTGTCATTGTTTTCCGGGAAGGGGCGATGTGACCGCTCGTGATTTTCTGCCACCATTTCGAGTGTTCTTTAAGAGGTTCTCTTTAGTTTCAAATTCGTTTTTATGTTTGATTATTGTGATTTTGTTTTTGGAAACAAATTGTTTTAGATGGCATAAGGATGCGTTTATGGTAGCGACGAGTTGACACCGCGATTCGCAGGATGTCTTGAACTTTCAGTGGTGACACCACCCTAAACCCTTGTACGGTCGTACTAAAACTGAGTGGATTTTGGCGCTCGGTTTCGTGGTTCGTTTTTTTCTGGCTCTGTCACTGAGAGTCGTTATAATGAATTCTGGAATCATTCACAGTTCAAACCATTTCGTCTATTTATCCAATTTTTATTTAATAATATAAATAGGCCCTCGTCATTCGGCTTGTGTGGTGCTCTCATTGCCTCTGCCAAAAAATAGTTTTGGGTGGTCCCATTATAAGAAAGATGTGACGAACTGCGCAGGAAGACCTAAATGCAGGTTGTGCTTAGTGACATTATTCTTTCTGCTGATTGTGTACTTTGAATTTCATTTGAGGAGACCCATTGTGTCGCCCTCTTGCAACAGGGGGGCTGGAAGACGCGGCGGTGATGCACACCGGGCTGACTCCGCTGCCCGACCTGGGCGACGTCTACGACAGCAAGCTCGAGTCAAGCGGCCCCTCGTCACTGGGGAAGCGGAAGGCCGCCGAGTTTGGCGTCGACACCGCCGCGAGAAGCCTATTCTGACTGTTTAATGTTCAAATCATTGGCCGCGCGCTCTCGTCCCCGCGGCAATACGGCTATGTATGCGGGTGCCGCCTGTCGTCGGTGGCCGCGGATGATGAAAATAAGTTGGATGATCAACGATCTCGACGAATAATGATATTAATGACAATAAATGATGCGCAGCTCCTGTTAGAATATTATTGTTGTTGTTCATGTTTTTCTGTAATTAAACATTCATTCCTTGGTTGAAATAAGAATGCGAGCCCTGAACTTACTTACAGGAAAACATGCAACCGCACGAAAGGAAACAGCATCACCAAATGCAGCATGCTGAGTCCCCTCGTTTTGCCGTGGTTGTACCTGTACTTTACCGGCGCAATTTTCCTAGAATCTTACTTACAGGAAACAATCCTTGCGCCAACCAACGAGTCTACACTCGCCCTGTACTTAATGTCAGTAGTGCCAAGATCGTTCGGCCCTGCAAACACATCTTCTTCGAAACCAAATGAAAAAGAAATCGTAAACTATAGATCAATATTACTGCACTGCAGTACAGGAGCGACACGTACAGCTGAAAATCTTTCGCGCCTTGGTTACTTACAAAATTCATCAGGAACAGCGGTTTTCGTAGCGTCGAATCAGCAGCATCTGAGAATGGCATATCAACTTTATACTATTCGACAACATTGACAATTCGATCGCTTTTGTCTAAGAAATTACGCTATGTCGCATACTTTTTTCATTTTTGGGGGTGGTGCTGGGTGGGGGGGGCGTCTCGTTATAGGGGGTACATCAAGCCGTGTGTACTTGTACTTGAACCACGAGTACGGGCACCGTCTGTGCGGGCGGTCAGGTGGTGGTGATGCCCTTCACCTGCCTGTAAGACACCATCACCTGGTTGAACATCCTCGGGATCATGCTGAATCACCACAGACAGGACGACGGCTTGTCAGTCATGGACTGACGCCGGTGTAAAATACTCAGAAATATAGATTACAATTGAAGTTGGTCATTGTTTTAATAATATCATGTGAAATCGTAATATAACAATATAAGAATAAATCGGCGATTATATTCCTCAAAGCACAGAATATTATATCGTCAATGTAATCGGCTCAGGTAATTCATTCCATTTACTCCCTAACTTAATCCATAACAAAGCACACAGACCATGACACGTCAATGAAATGTAAAAGCACCGCCAGAAAGAATACATCGTCTATATCACTAAGGAAGAAGTGTCAATAAAGAATTAACGCCACTGATATTTATATGATTTCAAATAATACGTACGGAAATAAATAATCAATATCTTTCTATAGAAATGTATCAAAATTGAGTTTCATAATTATTCAGTGATGATTATACTAACTTGTCATCTATATTAATTGTCGTATACCATACATTAATCTGGTGGCGTAAATGCATCCACTATTTTATTTTCAAGCAGAGCTCCATTCACCTGGACATCATCGAGTTCCGCATCCAATTGGGCATCCAACCCTGCGTCGCCTCTTGGACCGACACAACGCTGGACTTGTTAGGGTTGCCGGGCATCGGCCGGGCGAGTGTGGTGCGGACCTGCGGCCATAAAAAATCAAACGATAACCGATATCGAAACATAGGGTCTGTCAAGGCTAACGAAGGGCTATAAACCCTATAATAACCTAAAATTAAACAAAACCCTACCCTGTACTGAAACCCTAACGCGAAACACTGTTAAATCGGAAAAGAAAATTGCAGAAACAAAATGGGGCAGAGTGTCAAACAAACATATTTTCACACCTTGAATATTTTTGTTGCCTTGACGGTTTCTTTCTCGACGTCCCAACCCATTTGGCCGAGGCATGTGCAGCCCTGCAAATACAATGTGCACCGCATTTTGGGTGATTGTTGAATGGGATAGAAGCGAAGGGTGTCAGTCTCGAAGTCATTGTTGCCGGCACATTCCATGTTTTCCACGCTTGTCGTGAGCATGTGGCGCAAAAAAGCAAAGAAAGTTATTTAGGGTATGGAACCCTAATGATGAGGGTGCGGTACCTTTTCGGGGAAATCAGGGCGGCAGATGACGCGGACGTCGATGTGTGCCGGCATTCCAGGGATCATACTGCAGTTTTCGGAACCAAGGGGAGGAAAAGGGAAGGGAAGAGGATGAGTCGAGGGGGCGACAAATATTTGACAAACAAAAATATATTACAATCCACATATGAATTCTTAAATACCATTACTGCGGAAAAAATAAAGCGGTCATAACAATGACACATGCGATATTTACATGCGCATGCGAAAAAAACAAGGGTAGAGTAGTGAATGTGAAACAAAAACGAATGCTATAACTCTTCGGTGGCCTTTACTATCGTCGAAATAATATGATGTGTAATATTACACTATTCATTGTCAAAACCTTCAAATATTAAATCTATTCCAATAAAGCTCATTCGCTTCATCAACCACCGCATTCGCAATGAAAGGCTACCTTGCTCCACCTCGGGTCGCATGGCGCGAAAACATCAAACACAATTCAAAAATGGCGAGCAGAATGATACAACTTGAACGTCGAATTGTTCAAAATGCCTTTTTTTGCGGTGATTTTTTTTTACTCACCTCGCGAAACGTTCAAATTTGGTGTACACCCGCACCACATGATCCATGGGCCCGTACTCCTTCAGCACCTCCATCCGCTCCATCACCGGGAACCACTTCCCCACGTCCGGGTTGTCCATCCGTAACGCGTCCATCGTCTGCTCCGGGCTCAGGTCCATCACCACGGTGACGCGATTGTACAGTTTCGAGTTGATCTGGTGAACGGCGCGCAAGTACGTGCAAGTGTCAGCAATGGAGGCCACGAGCAACCACGTCGTGCATTGAGAGCAGCCTAGCACACGCGCTGCCCCATTTCAATTTGAAATTGCACGTAGACTTCACCAATTCACGTCTTGAAATCAACCGCATCCTATCTCCACCCCACTTTCACTCGGTGCACCTCCTGATAAACCACCACAGTAATAACAGATGGGGGATAAGATCAATCAATACCACTAACTAATTGCAATAAAAATACATCATACACATCCACTCTGTCCATGGCTACACCACCTCGTGAAAGTCCTACAGAGCCGCAGCAGTGTCCTCCGTCAAACGCACGCAGTGCCCCAAGAAATGGCGCAACAACTGAATTTCTCACTCGCATGGCCGCCTTGTTAGGTCTACACCAAGACCTAACCCAAGACCCGTATCACAAACCCAAACCATGTGCATGTGCCGATTACAATATCGCTATAGTCTCCCGACCACGCGGTCAATACATCACCTCAACTCATTAAGCCCTACCTCGGCCAGTACCAGTACTAGCAATACTAATGACAACCACATCAAGATGCCTAACAATGCCCAAGGGAACACACTACACATTATCAATTATCAATGCCTCGCTGATTCTGAGACTACATGCAAGTTTTGCATGGATCACTCTAGCATCTTGTACTTACATCTGTCACACTCCTTGGGGGGGGGGGGGGGAGGCAAACACCTCACACGTATAGAGCAGCATGATTAGGTAGACTGGCCTGACCCTAGACTAACCGCTCCCTTGCACGTAGTCGGGAGGGGGGCTGACGCAGTACACAACATAGTCCGACATCGTGTAATCCAATTTCAATTTCACAAATACACTCTACGCAAGTCATTTCATTGCACATAAACCAATCTACACTCGCTCATTACATTTCACAACTCGTCATCAAAAAATGCTAAATCATATTCACAAGCGCATGCATGATAATAAGTACCTCATGTAACACGTTTAATACGCATTTAAGAACTATTCCAATCTTTTTTCCTTGAATTCGCACGACTTATCCATGCAAAAGGAATTGGCTTTATAGAAATTGTACTCGAATTGTAATTGCAGAGTCTAATTCGAAATATAAAATTTGGTTCGTTGAATTAACAATTGACGTGAATAATAACCTAAAATACAATGAACTCGCATCACAAACCTAGGATGGGATGAGCTTTGGATACATTGTCGACAACATCACCACCTGACCACCATCCTTTGATGGTGCCATCGATGTTTCAAGTTGTGACATCGACATCAACACGATAGCACGTGCGCTGTCATCAACGCAAGCCATCAATTCTCACGATTCGTAAAAAAGTATAAATCATCAATGTTCGAAAATATGTTGACATACAATTGTCCCAAATATCGATACATCGGCGATTATATTGGCTTGAAATGATACCGTCGATGCCTCATTCCAAATTATCGACCCCATCGACTTTGGCAATCTTGGATATCAATACCATCAACATCGACGTTTCCAGATATCAATGCCATCAATATCGACAAAATTCACTTGATCCTCGTCAGCCTAATCACAGACGAAACAAAAACTATACGGTTTCTTAGCGACAACTTTTTCGGGGGAGTCGGCGGGCTCGCCTCTTTGTCCTCCAGCCTGCACCACTTTTTGTCCGTCACCACCTTCCACCCGCCGCTCTCCGACGTCGTCTTCAGCTCGTCGAACAAAAACTCGTAATCCGGGACGCCAAAGCCGGCCATTCCGTCGGAGGACATGTCGCCCTCGGGGATCACCGTGTTCTCGCCCTCCCTCCGCGCCTCCAGCATCATATCCTTGAAAAACTGCGCGAGGTAAGAAAAAATACAATCGAACATTACGGCAATACCAGGAATCCGTTCAGGGTGCGCATTTTTCGGTTCAGGGATTGATAGATGAGATAGGTTGAAGGGTTTGAAGTCGGTGCACTTTTTTTTTTTTTAACGATTTCTTTAATAATTTTCTTTTAGTCGTAAATTGATTTAATCCGCTTATATACTGACCACATTGCTTACAAAAAATAATTCACGAAACACCAATAATATTCGCTTCGAATTAAAAGGATATATAAATTAATAATAGTTTCTTACAAGAAAAAGCAGTGGAGGCCACCAAGCAAAAAGAAGAAAAGAGGAAAAAACCTAAGCCCGAGGAACAGGAAGGCATGCCACAGCATCAGCACTGCCCTCCTGAAAAGCGTCGCGGAGATAGGAACCCAGAGTGCCATAGAAATAGAAAGGATTCAGAAATTATTCAGACAATTGTTCAGAATTATATCGTTTACAGTTAGTTTCCGGCTTGCGAGCTTCATTGGTTTCGGCTCAAGGAGCGGCGGTATCACCTGAAAGTCGGTGAGGGCGGTGAGGACGTCGATCGTCTGAGTGATGTTCCTGTCAATGTCGACGCCATGTTTCTGTGGGTTGCAGTGACGGGCGTCATGATTACCTCAGGCTCGAGTAACAAACTCGTATTGTATTTCAGAGTCTGAAGGAATACCGGCTGTGGTACATTTTAGGAACTCGGGATTTAAAAACTACTATGGTGGTCTTTAGTCGGTTTTAACCACATAGACTGGCAAAGCATAGTAAATAGGGACGATGAAAATCTAAAACTTGCGTACACGCCGTTCTTGGACGCTCACCTCGTCGAGGATGGTGGACATGCCCGTCATCACCGCCTCCAGCTCTACCTCTGACAGCTCCCCGGAGAGGAACTCCTCGATTTGCTCCTGATACCTTGTGGTGAACAAACAGAGGTGGGGAGGACAGGGTGAGGTAAGGGGACGCGCCACTATTTGACTATAAATTACTTTTTTGAATGGTGCCGAATAGGAGCGATAAAAATTTCCGGGTGAGGTATTGCTTTTATTGCCAGTCGCAATCGTCGGCGTATGATATCGGGGATTGTCGGCGACAGCCATTTTTTGGCGTGTGGACGGCACTCACTTTGAGTGAACGTCGGTGTACTCTAATTTATTCTCGTCCGAAAACTCAAACACGCCATTGTGCTTGGCGATGAAGGCCTTTGACATGCCCTGAAACTTGTCGCCGCGTACCTGCGCAGTGATGGAAGGCGACGGTCGTCAGAAACGAGGACGCGCGCCTAAATACAATAAAGAGTGTCGAGGATGCGCTATTGAGAAAGGTAAATCTTTTCGCTAAATACAAATATGACCGATATATGACAAATATGACCGATTATGGCATCTCATCTTCCGCGGATGGTGGCAAAGTTCATCTAAGAACCGGCCTTAAACTGTGTACAGGTAAGAGACATTGCCACACATTCTGTGATATACCAGATCCAAGCTGTACGGGTACCCGCCATGTTGTTCGGAATATCAATTATCGCTGCAGGCGGGTTTTTAGTGTGTGAAACCAGGGTGGGCCACATTACAGACGAGAGTGATTACGAAGGTCCCCTTCATCGATACCTGTCTATCAATGAGGGTCAACTCACCGCTAAAAGTCCCCCGACACCCCCGAGCGGACGTCAAGTGATGGGGGAGGTGGTGGCATAGGGTAGGGTGACCGAGTCGCTATGCGGGGGTGACAGTGTAAGAAGGGGTGACGAGACGGCGCTCGAGAAAGGCCCGTATTTAGTTGGTGACAGGCTAACCCGTTTGTATGGCTTGATGGCCACTCCAAACAGTTGGCGCGGGCCTCAAATCAGTTGCGAAAGTAACAAACCAAGACAAATATACATGTCAAAAAGGACTCAGGCCCAACCTTCAAGCGGAAACCATCAGTGCAGCCGGAGCAACGAGCGCAAAGCGCAGCAACTACGCGAAGAAAGTACGGAGAGCGTCATTAAGCCTTACCAGTTTGTCGAGTTTCAGGAGCGCGTCGCGAACCTCTGGTGCTGATGCCATGGCTGCTTAGTCCTGTCGATCTGGGGTGTTACCCTTGTTGGCTGCGTGTTCTCTCGTGCTCCCAGCGACGCGAAAGAGGGTGAGTCCGCGTCGTCAGTAGCGGGATGCTCTCCTCACGAGTGTCGCCTCGCGTTACTTGTCTTCCGCGCGCAGTAGTGTAGGCAAAACATTCGGTACTGTATCTGAAGAAAGGGCGGTACGGGTACTACGGCACTACTTTCAAGTAGAATCATAATCCAGATTTGCGTTTATTATGAAATAAAGGTGATTTTGTCCGGGTTACGCACGGTACGTGATCATAATACTTAGGGCTGTGTATTGATTCGGCCGGATCACGGCCGGTACCTGTAGACTGGATCCTACCACTACCCGTACCTGTACTGTGCTGAATTGCTAATGCGGATGACGCGCTGCGGAAACTTGGATGATCTGGACATCTGGAATTGAGAAAATTGTAGTTATTTACACGACAGCCAGCAAAAATATAAGGGGGGAGAAACGTCAACGCAGGAACTAGGCCCGCAGAGCATGGAAACAAACAACCGCATCAGCACAGTAGCTACCCTGCGCAGCACAAATAAGAGAGGGCCATGCGTGTCATCGCGAAGGACAACCGAAACGTGCCGCATGAATTGTCTCCGCACATATCTCCAAGGAAACGGCGAATTCCGTAACATAGAACAAAGTTGTGGTATAGGCCGACGAACTTATGATATTCTAGTCCAATCTCGCCAACGTGATTATTTATAACGAGGCCCAGTGGCTAGGTCCTATGCTCCGGTCTTATCCGACATGAACTACTCAATGCCGCCACTTCTACTTGGGCGGTCCAATTGCGTAGTTCGTATGATACGATCTCCACTATGGGCGGGTTTTCGGAATCGGATCTTGTGGTCTTTACTAACACACTAAATCAAGATCTTTCCGATTTTGCTAGGGCCGATGTCGAGTTCGTGGTACTTCCGGTTAACAATGCGGTGGCGTCCGCTACTCAATTGACTTGCCTACAACTTCCGACTCCCGATGCTCAAACTCGCTCGGGAGATTCCGGTGGCCACATTCAACGGGGAATCTTGCGCACTCTTCGTGCCCGGGCCTACCTTGACCTCTTGGCGTTTTGCAAACCTTCTCCACCGGACTACATGAGGATGATTTCGGGTACGGGTCGCGGGGCTTTGGCTCGCTTTTTCGCTACACATGAGTCGAGTTTCATGTGCCCTCGGTGCAATGAGGCTCCCTCAGAGTCTCGTGGTGTGGATCTTCGTCGACGGTATCGGGCACCTCTATGTCGGGTGAGCGCTCCACAGTTGCTATGCTTATGGACCACACCCCCCGGTGCTCGTACTCTTGGTACGTCATTCAGATCCACGATCAGATTATCCACGTGCTTGAAGAGTTCATGTTTGGAGCGGGAGGCTAGTACATGACGGGACTTGCAGTTCGGGGTCCGCCGTATTCGGTCAAGAGCTTCTCGAGATCTTAATGGGGATGTGATATGGTTTGACTTCATGGCTCCACACCGTCATCTTGTTGTTGATGTGACGGTTGCAAGTGCTCGCACAAACACCAATCTTCCTCGTATAGGTGCTCGTATCCCAATCCTAGGCAGTCTTGCAATGGGATCTCAGCATGGCAAACTTGATGCGGACCTCCGCACTACTGGTTTGCTTGGCACGCCTTCGGTCAAGTCGGTCCGTGATTGCCATTTCCTCGCTATGGAGGATGGGGCCGGTTGGCGCGTATGGAGGCTGAGTTGGTTTACTGCCTAGCCATTTTGGTGGGAGTTCGTCGCTTCCATGGAATGGGGGTTGGTGACTCAAGTTCTTTGCGCTCCGATAGTTATCTCCGTATGCAGCATTTCATCGTTCGTCGAACTACTCATGTTCCTTTTGGGCGTTTTTGGGGGGATGTGCGACGAGACGTCATGCAACATATTTTTGCGGTTCTTCATGGTACTTTGGGTTCCTATCTCCGCGACGCTTTTCAGGAGGGCAGTGTTGATGATGGGGCATGCCTTCTTGTTCCTCGGGCTTAGGTTTTTTCTCTTTTCTTCGTTTTGCTTGGTGGATCTCTGCGCTTCTACACGCCGCAGATGCCGCCGGTATCGTCGCGTTGTGGAAGGAGCCCAGCCAATTCGGGCGCAAGGGTCGGTTTAGGGAGAAACTGGAAAAGAAAATGCGGAAGATGCGCCATGTGAAGTGCGAAAAGCTTCCCGACGGGCGGAGCCTGCAGGACCGGGTGGAGCATATCGTGAGGGCGTGGGCAGCCGGCGACAAGAGGAAGAATAAGGACGGCGTCAACGACTCTATGTGGCAGGCGATGCTCGAGCAAGCGCGTGACGACTCCGCGCTACAGAAGGGTGACCATGGTTACAAAGCCTGGTCGGAGATTCGCGAGTACCTCTACCTGACGGGGTGGGTCGGAGAGGACTTACCTGAGGACGACGAGCGCGTACCAGACGAGGAGACCAAGAAGACGGTGCACGGCTACTTGGCTATACTTCCGAGCTTGCGGGACGCCCTGCTCGCGCAAGAAGCCAACACCGAGGCCGAGAAGATGGGCAAAGCGAAGAAGGCCAAGGTAGACGCCGCAAAGGAGGCGCACGGCCTAGCGGCAGAAAGGTGAGAGTCCCCCTCTTATCTACGTTGCCTGGCTGCCGGCTCGATTTTTTGGCAATCCCGCTCGATCTTGACCCCCCCCCCCCCCTCCCTCTACGTAGATTGGCTTTGGGCTTGGGATCCCGCCGCCACAACCTAAAAGCCATGAAGGCGGGTGGGCGTGAGGACGGAGAGCCAGTCGGGCAATCGGACTCGATAGAGGACGAAAACTACGATCCGGACATGGATGACTTCGTGCCGCCGGACGCAGCGGACGTGCTGGAGCTCACAACGGAGGAGAAGGAGCTTCGGAAGAAGTGCACGTGGGAAATTTTTACCACATTGCCCCTGCCAGAGCCTGGTGTAACTGAACTGCCGAAACCATGGAGCTTCCTCAACTTCATGGATCAAGGTGAGGCGGTTGAGGACCAGTGGGCGCTGGACGCGCACATGTTGCAGGCATACACAATTTTGCAGCACGAGGACAACGGCAACGGACAGCATGAGACTTCCGCCGTGGAAATGGAAAGCATGTTTCATAGTTTTCAGTTGATGGAGCGACTTGCATGCTTCCCGCACATGCACACGCTGAACGATGGCGGGGAGCCCGTGAAGGGAAAGGACGCGTCACCAACCCGCCTACAACAGTACTACGCATTCCGCAGGGAGCAGACAGAGCGCAACGTGGCAATATTGAGGGAAAAGCCCCCTGATCAGCGGTTGTTGGCAGTTAAGTACGCAGCGATGTACTTTTGCAGTGTTGCAATACGCTGCATAGACAACAGGTGAGCCCCGCCCAGCATGCGTTGTGATTTATAATGCAAATGTATTTGTTTGTGTTGGCTTGTTAGCATGAGTCAATGACGTTGGGGGCGCTACTGTAATGTATACAGATTTATCAACAAGACCCATGAGAGGGCGGCACAATACAAACTTGCTATGGACGCAGCCGAGAAGGAGTTCCAAGAGAGTCGCAAGTTGGCGGGCAACAAGCGCAAGCGCAGCAGTGGCGCTGGATCGAGCAACCCCTCCGGTAAGCATGACCTCACCGCTTTGAGAGAGCAGCTAGAGAACGAGCTGCTGCCAAGCATGGACTCGTACATGCAGGAGGACAAGGCGAGGGGACATAAGCAGATAGAGCTGTTGACGCGGATAGGCCAGGGCATAGAAAAATTATCAGGTGCACAAAAGGATATGGCAATTGCGCAAGCAGACATGACAGCAGCACAAAAGGAAATGACAGTGGCACAAGAGCGCATCAGCACGATTCAGAATCAGACAGGGAATGTGCTTAGCATGATGTTTCAGCAGATGCAGCAGAATAATGGCAAGTGAAGTTTGTAATCATTTATGTTTTACAAGTTGCATTTTCTATCATGTCAAGTAGCTAGTAAGCGATGGCGGCGACAAGTTGAAATAGGAATAAAAAGTGGGGGCTTGTTGTTGGGCGCATGTGATGCAATTAGTGAGGAGCACGGCTGCCTGGTAGAACAGCCCTACAGGTGTGACGGCTAAGTTATTTGCAGCCACATCATCCACCCACGGAAAATATTGTTGCACAAGCCCAAAAGCCCACTCAACAGAAGTGCGGGGGGCATTCATAGCACGGGAGAACTGGTCCTTCGCGGGGTCTCTACTACGTTGCATTCTATTATAGCCCGTTGCTATGGTCTCCGTCTCCGCGTATGCTGCATCGGCATATATGAGGTAGCGGGTTCCTTGCGAGCGCTGAATACCTTGCACGTAGTCCTCAAGTTCGGACTCCTCCAGAATCCTGCTGTCCCCTCGCCGACCTTGCACGGGCCCCGCCAAGCAACAAATCAACCCATCCGGGACGGCAACAATCTGATACTTCAGGCCATGTTTTTTTTTGTGACCGGAATATATGGCAGCATGTCCATACTTCACCCGCCGAGTGCCTCTGAGGGTGCAATCGATGAAGCCGAAAAGTGGTAGGTTGACGGCAGTCCTTGCCTTGATGGCGTCCACGTAAGTGGGCAGCCGCGAAATATCAAGTCCGCATACAACAGTAGCCCCCCAGCGCTGCCGCATCCACCGCACCATCGTCACAGATATTTTCGAAATGCGGTCCGGGTTCATCCTTAGCTTCCGTCCCAAACCGTGTAGGGCGCCCGCAGTACCGAGACGTGCTAACAAAACGAGCAACCCCGTCGTCCCTGTGAACTTGGCGCCGCGATTCGGGTACATCATGGTGGTCGGCACCTGTAGCGCCTCGAGTATTTCGCCAAAGTCTGCCGGTTTCATACGGTAAGTATCATGAAACAACCGTTCGCTGGCACTTTCATTCTCGAGGTTAAGGTTCGTATGGCTAAGGTGTGCTGGCCAAGCTCTCGACGCCCGCTGCCGTAGCCGTTGGTAGATCCGCAGGTGTCCGATAAGGTGCGGTAGACATACGGAGGCGAGCGGAGGTTTCCGAAAGCTAGCCGCGAGAATGACGGCAACTGTCTTAAACCCAGACAAGGCACCCGCTTGTTGTCGGCCACTTCCGACCCGGCGGACCATGGCTGCGACGCTACGCGGACAACATACCCCGAAGGAGCCGGGACAATGTGTGATGGGAGACATGAAAGACTGAAAGTGTGTGATGGGAGACATGCCGGTATCCCTACCATAATTCCGAGTCAGTTGTAATGATTACATGCTGACGCATGCGAGCGCGCTACGTGGCACGCGGTGCGTTTAGTACAAAGTTTATTGCAAATTGCCGCGAAGGCCCCCTATTGGACAGGTTGGGATTAGTAGATTCATGGCGTATATTCTACGATCAAAAAGGTACTCTAGAAGGCATGATCACGCGGGAGCCCGAAGACAAGAGTCGTTAACTCGGTGATTTTTGTCAACTACAATTTTTACTTTTTCAGGCTCGAGGGCGTAGGTATCAACATCTCCACCCCCAATGCACCTCCTCCACGCGGTTCTCATAGAACAACCACTACCGTACACAACGCTTCCTCTCAAAACCCCCCCAACCCCCTTGCGCACTGGCCACGACACTCGCACACCGCTCGTTGATTCCTATAATCACCCCACACATTCCACCCCCAACCTCCACCCTCTTTCTATACATAAAACACCAACGCAACACCCAACCCCCCATCACACATGAGTCAACATACATCGATGCGCCATACCTCACCCGCAATGACACAGACTACACTCCTCGTGATGTCATAAATGTAATCTCTAAGCACAAAGGCTCAGCCACTCACCAAATACAATACATGGTGGAATGGGCACAAGAACAACTCATCGAATGGGAAATACAGCAGAAGATTGAGCAAGGACTCGAACCACTTACATGCACACCTATCGGCCAACATAAGCCCCCCCCCCCCCCCCCCCCCCCCGACCCCTACACTTGTATCTCATGTCACGAATCTCTACATGATGACATCCTCTCGTGCCACACATACCCTAACTTTGCTATCCACCCGCAGTGCGCTACTCGTAAACGCCCGACAAGATGGACATGCAATTGGTGCCAACACAGAGGTCAACACAGCCTCACCTCCCTCAATAATGTCCAATGGGCCCCGTGCTTGCAGCTCCGGGACACCATCGTCGCCCATGAAACCCATAGGACACTTTTCCATCCATCACCATACCACCATACCAAACGTAGCTATAATCTGCCCTCCCATAGGAAGGGCAAATACCCCATTCTCCCTTGACCGCATCACCCTTATCAACCGTCTGTTCCGACCCGAACTTACCCACCTCACATTCGAGGAAGAGCTTCATCAACTTGTCATTTGCGTCGGCACAGCATCCGAAATCAATAACCCTACCACAATAGTGACTCACAAAAAACATATGGGCCACCCGGGAAGACCTCCTTGTTGCCCTACGCGCTGACTTTAACATAGCCTCAGAACTATACTCAGACCCCCTTAATAAATAACTAGGCTCAAAAACTTACCACTCACTCTACCCGGAAGACATGGTCTTATCCTCTAGCGGTAGTAATGCTACCTTCGCCAGGGACCAACACCGCAAACCCCGAATAAGACCACACTTGCATGCGACGAGCTATGGAACATACCATAGCCAGCGCTCATACACTTGAACCACACACTCCATCGGCCACAATACTTGTTCTTCCACAATGGCAGCACACACCCTACCTACGTGAAAAGTATACCTCCTCACCTTACACACACCTCCTCGACCACGTCCCTGCCGACAAAATTACACCCCCTCCCTAACCAACCACACATGCATCCCTATACACACCCCTTGCGGCACTAAACATGGGATATATATCCACCTCGTAGGCAACAGCTATGCCCTACCCTTCCGTCCCTCGCTTGGCACACTCGACACAATACACCGTACCATCGAGCACATATATGATACAAACCTCCTCTTCCCACCTACCACATACGCGCACCCCACCCCCACCTCTGAATACAACCTCCACAAAGATGGCATCTACTTCTCCCCACCACCAATGTACACCCGCTCACCTACGCACCCCCTTCACCGCATGCACTACCACTACCTTCCACTTTCATGCGACCCTGCCCACGATTGGACAACCTTTGTTTACACAGACGGTTCCAAAAAAGGCGGCTCCGCCCCCCTAGGGGGCGCATCTACTCAGCCTTCCACAAACAACTCTCTCAAAATCCTTGTCACATCGTCACTACCAACTCATACCATTAATAGGGCTTAACTTGCAGCCATAGACCTCGGACTCAAACTAGGTCACCATGCCCTTCTATCATACAGCGCTTGCTCCCTCCGCCTCATCCATAAGTACATCCGTAGCCTCCACTCCATGCAACAACGCCCCCACAGATAAATAATCTCATCTATCTTATCTACTCCAAACCCGCACTACCACGGCATGTTTGACGACACATCCCGGTAAAATAAAAGCACACAACAACTCTAAGGACAGTGACATTGCCGATCACTTAGCAATTACAGTCGCAGACGGGCAACCCCATGATGCAATATACTTCATAGGACAATGGACATGACCGTACACCACCCAACTTGACGAGCCTAAGCCTCGTGAACCCCTCATATACACCAACCTCAAAACAGATACACGAAATCACAGTTTCGCCTCCACCATCACTCCCCTTCACCACTCCAACAAGCATGGCGACCTCCTCGCCGCAGCCATAGAAATGGAGCAGACTTTACCTACTCTGGTCGACACCCATCCCTCACAACCACTCAATGCACACACAAAATGGAATTTATGTGGGGCGTTCACAACACCCGCCTCTTCCCTTGGAACAAAACTCTCGAATACCCAATGTGCGGCCAGTTTATTAGCAACGGCCAAGTGGCGGGCAACTGCCCCACAATGGCAGGCCTCCGGCAAGACCACCATTATATTGCACTCCAACTTCTGCTCACACTACTAGAACAATAAAACGGGGGGCGATGGGAAGCTATCACCGCCGACTTCGGTAATAAACCTATTAAAACATGCACATCGGACATACTCAGCGACCCACTCTTGTCGATGGTTGGGCACCGAGTAGTGGAGGGCATGGTCGAACACATGGATTGTGTCGCCGTCCTCAACAGATTATGGGTACATAAATTATAACCGAAACCCTCCGTACCGGGTTTCCGATTTTGAGGACCTCCGTTGCTAGACCGTGACGCTCCTCCTGCTGCGACTCTCCCCGCCCTGCATGCTTCTTATCGTGCCTCGCACCCGCGGGAGGTTCGACAAGCAAAAGGCCAGTCGTCGTGCAGCGAGCGCCCTTCCCTAGCGTTGCTTCATGGCTTTCCACCGCGGATCCGTCCGTACCTTCCTCGCCACCAAAAAACACCGAGATACTGCCCCCTCCCCATAAGGGGGAAAATATTCGATAGGTATTGAAAAGAAATCTCTTTCGGCCGAGTGGGTTTTTAGGGTTTAGGGTTTGCGTTGATTTACATCTATCAATTCTGAAACCCCTTAGGATCGGGGCTTACAACCACTAATCACGTGGATCGCACTATTGGAATCTCTCTCAGCCCTTTTCCGTACCAAGCAAGTTATGGGCACGGCTATGGGGTTACCATCGCCCACCACGGGGAGGTGGAAATGTGTGCCGGCGGGTATTCGAGCGCACCCCCCTCCGGGGCCGCTACCGCTGCGCTACCGGCGGGCGCCTCAAATATCATCTACGCCTCGAGAGGGAGGGGGACGGGAGGCACGTTACCAATCATACGTCGACTATCACTCTTGTTTGCCTACACGCATGTCTTGTACTTTGCCATGTACGTGTCCCCGGTCTACGCCGACTAGTTCCATCTGCCTTTGTGTTGGGGGTGCGGCGGGTACGGAATTCAAGTCCGAAACCCAGTCGTACATGGCTTCGTTCGTTGGTAACGGCCCTTGTTGCAAAAATCGAGGTTGGCAGACGGTAGCCGCTCCTCCCGTTGCGGTCGCCAAGCGTTGCATGCACAAGTCCCCACGCCTTTCTACGGTCAGACACCAAGCAGCGGACTAAAATATCTTCAACTACCCTCTCCGATTAAACGACTAAAAAATGTATTATACATGAAGACCTGAAAAAAAAATGATATTGTGCCCCTTATCTAACCTTTAACATGAAAAAGAACCACTAGCATATACTATATCTCCACAATGGTCCCGCTGAACCGTGGTGCCCGCCAAGCGAGGTTGATTCGCAGACAAGGCGAGAAAAAGTGGGCCGCGGGCAAGCCTAATATGATAACTCATGCGCGTGTCAAGTCGCGCCTAAGATTGGAGAGGGAAGGTTAGCAGCCGTGCACTATCTTCTTTCCAGCCGGCATCATAGACCGGGGAAAGTAATGGTTAAGTACTGATTTTCCTCGGGAAAGTCAACTTTCCCGCGGACGATCTACACATACAAGCCCTATGCGGGCTGTCACCACCGCCTCCACCGGCGCAATGGCACATCACCCCGCCTCGCAGCCTTCTTGCCCCTCGTCGCCTCACGTCGACCACTCTTCCAACCCCTACCCACTTCTATCCACTTCCCAATCTTCTCCTACTCCAAGCCGAGCTCTCGCGGCCTTCATCCGCTCCGAACCGGCTCAATCCGACTCGTTTATGTTGTAGACAATACCTTCTAGTTATTAGTTGCAGATAGCTATTGTAAGCTATTCTAGATATGATTAGTACATGTCTAGATCGGACATACCGATAAGCGGTTTGATTCGGTACATAGCTGTCGCTAGGCTACAGCTCTCACACTCTATTGTCCCTACACCGCGCCTCGGGCTGGTTGTCTGTGTGATTGTCCCTTTTGCGTGACTGTGACTGTAACTACGTGTGCATTAGTTACCTTCCATATTGATCGTGTGTGCACGGTTTTACAGGTTATGGGCCTTCGCCTCACGTCACTCACGCGCGACAACCTGGTTCGGCGAGCTGCGATCGCCACCCCTCCCGCAGAAGGCAAGTTTATATAGAAACGTAGTACTTGCACCTTGTAGTTGGCGGTATCGCCAGTATACACTGCGCTTCAAAACCCACCTCAACCCCACCTAAGTCATTTGCTCGAGGACGCCAGCCAGCCACCCACACCGACGCACTCGTCGTGTGTGGACATGGCGCACATAGGTCCAAGCGGGAGAAGGGGGAGGGGGGCGCACTACCAGGTAAATACGCATTCACATGGTGCACGACAACCCTACTTTACTTAAATATATATATTTACTTAGCGACTTAGCCGCCAGCGCAGCGCTCAACCGGACCTGGCCGTGGCCTCGACTTGTGCCCCACACTATGTGGAGGATACAGAAAAGGTACTTTGAGACACCCCGGGGCTACATGCTGAGGGGTCGGCGGGCATCAAGCCGTCTCTCTGAAACCGTTGTTAGGCACAAGTCCGGCTAGCGGTTCTTACCGCTGCATGTCGTCATGTTCGTTCTTTCGTCTGCCGCGATGGCACCAAAAACTCGTTCGGCCGACTCTCCTCATGCCACGCATGCTAATTCCCCTGACCCCACCCCTCAGCAGAGTTCGCTCGTTCATGCTCTTGATACGCTCGCAGTCGTCCTTGAGCAAATGGCGCTCATTAACGCTCGTCTGGACGCGCAGACGGCCAACGCTGCACATGCCGTTGCAGTTGTTGTTGCCGACCCCACTGTCGCGCAACGCCGTCACGATGCGCACCGCGAACCCCCGCGTCACGAGCAGCCCGTGCACATGCGCACACCACCTCCACCATACCCCCTGCCGGATGTGCCCTTCCAACCCACGGACCTCTCTTCCCGGAGGCACCGCCACATCACGTCCCCACCTGCCGTGGCCACCCGCACCCGTACGGCCCGCCGACTGTAGTGCCCGGCCACTCTCCCTTTCTTGGTGGCCCGCCTCCTCCTTGTCATGGCCGCCATTCCCCTCTTGCCCAACATGGTACTCACACCAACTGTGGCGCCCGTCGCTTCACCATTGACCCGGTGGTCATCGGCCGCGCTACCCATGAAGCAACCGGCTTTGATAAGGACGCCCTCAACCGGTGCATGAAGATGTCGGTCCCCACCATGGGGCCCACCACGGACTTCAAGTAGTGAAAGAGGAACTTCTTGAACTTCCTCTCCCTCAAGGCAACGTACCTCACCCCCCAGCGGGCCATCCGCGAGTCGGGCGTCTGGCTGGATGAGCAGGCACAACACTACACCTACACCAGGCTCCTCCATGCAGCAAGCGAAAATACGCGCGTTGAACAGGCAATCAAGTGTGTCTCACCTGCACGTCCCAACTGCGCCACTGCAGCATGGGATATCTTTTGTGAACGCCTAGACTGCCGGTCCTTCGCTCGCTCTCTCTCCTTGTTGGACAACCTCATATGCTCAAGCAACGCCCTGGTCAGTCCCTCACTGACTATGTCCATTTCATGAGGCAGACGTTCGATGTCTACAACGAGAATTGTCCGTTGATTGATGGTTCCGTTGCCATCCATCCCCACAACTTCGGCCTCCTCATGTTGCGTGGCATATCCAACACCGGTCCTTTCGGTCAGGCCAAACAATGTGTGATTAACGCCTTCGACACCGACTTCATGTTGTATGTTGATGAGGTGATGGCCAACATCCTCCAATTGGCACACAACGTAGACGAGGAAACCTGCGCTCCGGGCGCGCCAGCCCCCGACGCATCACCCCCTCTCATCTTAGCGTTTGTCACTGCTGGTCGCGGTACGCACAACGGTCGCATCATGGTGCGCGTCCTTAAGATCAAAGACGATGCTTGCTCTGAGCTAGAAACCATCCCGCTGGACATCAGACAATTGCATGCACGCCATCACTCTCATTCAGGCGCGTTCGCACCGGTCCCAAAGTTCGACTCGGACTCTGTCTTTGAGGATGCTGCCAGACGCCAAATGTGCGCTCGCCTGGGTTTCGGTGTGCAGTTTTCTGCCCCCTATGCCCATCACATGCTCGGCAAAGTTAAACGACCCTGGCGCACCCTCCGGGACATTGCCTTTGCGATGTTTTGTCTCTGTGACTGTCCTATTTGTGTGACTATGATTGTAACTACGTTTGCGTTAGTTACCTTCCATACTAATCGTGCTTGCACGGTTCAACAAGCTCACCCCGCCTAGCCCCCAACCATGTCATGCCTTGCACAACAATAGGCTTACCATCGACCACCACGAGGAGGTGGGGTTGAATGCCGACGGGCATGTGAGGACTCCCCCCTCCGGGGCCACCGCCGCCAACACACACACACACACACACACACACACACACACACACACACACACTTGTGCGCGCGCATACCGACACACACATACACATACACACACACGCGCGCGCGCGAGCGCATACGCACACACACACATAGGCACACACGCACAACGCCACGCACACACGCGCACGCACATACACGCACACATACGCGCGCGCACACGCACGTGAGCGACAACGATCTCACGCTAGCTTGGCGATGCGTTTTTTACTTCAAGTCGAAAGTGTAGGCCCTGAATGATTAGCAAAGTAGCAATTTCTCGAAGGCGTACAATTACGCTCATCCACGAAAGCCCGGACAAAAATCGTGCCTTTGCATAAAAACTGCAATCCTGCATCCCCTCTATTGACAATTCTTTTGAACTCCTCGGCAATGCTTTTGCTCCCAAGATAGAGTGTGTCGACACATAAGCGGTGCGAATGCAAGCACTACCGGGCTTGAACGCGTGGGGTTTTTGCGCCCACACCCATGCGTAGCGTACTGTTGCGCAGTTGTTGTGCCGGTTACACGAAAGAATATGGTGGTTGAAAGCACGGCAATATGAACGATTGTGCAGTGGTTGTGCGTATATTATATATTAGCGACGGATGGGGGAGCTGCTAGGCATGCCGCTGTGGAGTACACGCATGCAATCACATATTCAAAATTACCACATATATTCGCACAACCCAAGGGCAAGCTAGCTGCGTTCGGTCGCATATTTTCAACGGTAATGATTCTGTCATACGAGACCACAGATTTTTTATTACAGTTCCATTTAACTCGTTTTTCCAATATTCGTCGAGTGAATTTACTCCAAAAATGAAGTTTCGGGAAAATATTTCATTTTCCAAGTTGCTCCGGCAAAGATGAGCCGCATTGTGAAGCAACATCCGTCAAGTTCGGCTCATCTCATGAGGAGATTTGTGCGGGGTTCGTCGATAAATGTCTATCAATTCTTGATTCCCACAATTTTACAAGGCCAATTCCCGACTTGCGCCACGCGCGGGGCTGGTGTGGTGGCACAAGCATATACCCCAAGCATTCCAAACACCACCGTCACCTTACTGCTTCCCAAAGGATCAACTTAGACTCGCCCCTCGCCAAAGCCAATCGCCTTCGCATACTTATAGTGTGCGTTGTTTTTCCAATCCCATAGCATGTGGGTTTTCACTCGCTTGATTTCCAAATACATCGCGAGTGCGTGCTGCGTGAACTTCCGTGCTCCATCCACACACTCGCAAACCCAACCTCGGAAATTCAAGACGGCATCCACGCCTCCAATACATCCCCTCCAACAATAAGCCCGGAAAAATGGGGTTGTGCGCCTCACCGAGCAATATGTTGCTTAGTATTAGCGCTTGAGCAGTGCCCGCGTGTGGTGCTCAAGACGAAGCGTGCAATTAAAGCAATTCTATAGGAGTTCATGGGCTTAATTTGACAAACTCGTTCGACAACTCGCTTTACGCTCGCAACTAACTATACCAAATGACGGCTATGTGCTTGCTTCCCGGCTCTATTATACTTGCATTGTACCTAGGTGCCGTCGTGCTTGACATGGTGAGAGGCGCATGTGTTCTTGACTAGCTTATGCATATCGTATTCCGTGTCCGGACTCTTGTGGAGGAGTGTGTAATACTTCAAGTATTCGATTAGTCTCGTTGTCTTTGTCACGAGAGTAAGAACACTGGGCGGTGCAACAAACCAAAATGCGACAAGGAGAAATCCACTAGATTTGCGGTTCTACACTCCTCCACAAAAGTCCGGACAAGATTTCACACCTTCGCAAGTAGAAAATGTAACCATGCGTCGATTTTATTGACAAATATCCTGAAATCCCATGCAATGCTTTTGCGCGCAAACTGGAATGCGCCGACAACTGTGAGGGGCGAGTTCGAACACTGCCAGGCATGTGTACTTGGGGTTATCGCGCCCGCATCCGTGCGGCACGCTCTTTCAAACAGTCGCCGTGCTTGGTAGACGAAAAGAGTAACGGGCGCACAACGCCGCAATATGAACGATGATGCGACGGTCGCGCAAATATAATGCATAGGCGACGGAGGGAGGAGGTGTTGGGCAGGCCGCTGTGGGGGAAACGCACGAAATCGCGTATGTAGACTTACCGCCGATATGCGCACAACCCAAGGGCAAGCCGCTTTCAGCCACAATGTTCAAGCGATCGTAATTTACTCATATATGGTCAAAAAACTTTATAACAGGTACCGTTGGACGCGTCTTTTCAAATCGCGTCGAACGCACCCACACCGGAGTTAAAAGTCTCATAAATCGATTTGTCATGAATTATGTTAATGTACGAATTATTCCGGCATAACTGAGCCGCAGTGCCAAGCAACACCCATCGAAGTCGGCTCACCTCCTTAGACGATTTGTGCGGGGTTTGTCGATATGTGTTTACCAATTCTTCATTTCTATTGACCTCCGAGCCTAATTCCTGACGCGTGCCACGCGTGGGGCGGGTGTGGTTGGCACAAGCACATACCCAAGCATTCCAAACACCACCGTCAACGTGATGCGTCCTTAACGGCCAAGTTGGACCTCGCCCCTCCCCTAAGCCAATCGCCCTCGCATGTTTACAGCGTGCCTTGTTTATCCAAACCTGCGTCATGTGAGCTTTTGCTCGCTTGCTTTCCAAAGAATCACCCGTGCCAGCGGCGTGAACTTCCGTGCTCTATTCACACACTTGCAAACCAAACCTCGCGCATTGAACACGGCACCCACGCCTCCAAACCCCCTCCAAAAAGCCCCCAAAAATACGGTTATGTGGAACATGGAAATTGAAATTGAAATTGTTCACAACATGTCCCGGCAAACTGGACCGAGTGTTGTCTCACGGGCCACTCTACTTCGCCATACACGACTTATTAGCAAGTTGGGCCCGGGTCTCTCCGACCAGGTACATTTCTTATCGACACACCTATCTGCAATGTGTGCCGACGTTCCTCGGGAGTTATATAACTGTAAGCAACCGCAGTAATTGCCACAGTCCCCCCACCTAAGCAGTAACATCGTAATAATTTTGTAATCAAGAAAAACAGATCTAACAATAAATCCACTTGTCTAGAAATGCAAAACTAAACTGCTGCTCGACCTTCACGATGCACGGCCCGCTCCCGCCGAACCGGGGTGTCGACCGGCCTAGGCCGGTCGGCGTTCGGGAGGGACGACGGGCCAGCCTAATCTAGCTCCCGCGTGACTTCGGTCTTGCCGAAGGTAGGAGGGGAAAGGCTGGCAAAAAACCCCTCCTCGCGCGGTCGCTCGTCGATCCCGCCGCTCCATCCCGTAAACCCCGCCCCAAGGTCTTGCCGCGTCCACCGACGCGGCGGTCCTCCGTGTCGAGGTCCCCCATCACCTCGAGGATAGGTGGGGGGGACCGAGACACACAGACATAGAAAAAACTAGCGCTCCTGCCTCCGCGCCTGAATTTCCCCGCTCATTTCCCCGGTTTTTTTCTCTGTCTAGTACCCGGGTACATGTCGGTTTTCCGGCCTGTGGCCGTACCCTCCTTCCTCTGATCGCGCGTCCACCGAGCAGCCTTTTCTTGAGCGGGGGCCTCCGCGCTCACCCGGGCCCACGCTCAAGGACTCCTAGGAGTATGAAGGTCTGTCGGGGTAGTGGGTGTCGAAGAGGGGGGGGGGGGGCAGGTCACCGTAGCCGGATCCGGCGGGCCGCGGGCGCCCGGAATTAAGCAAAACCCTCCGTGCCGGGTTTTCCGGCGGCGCCGACCCAAAAGGGTCGTCGCCGCCAGATCGTGTCGCTCCTCCCATCGCGACCGTCCTCTTTGCCGTCCCAGCTGACTTCTCCCCCCGGGAGATGACGCTGGACGACGTAGCGGGGCGCTAGTGAGCGCCCTTCCCTGGTGCTGCTCCCCAACTTGCTCGACGCCGGGTACGGACATTATTTTTATTATCCAAAAAAGCCCTCCGTACAGGGCTTTTCGGCGGCGGCTGATCCTGAGGATCGCCGCCGCCTCATGTAGCCGCTCCTCCGTCTGCGACTAGCCACCGTCTTGTGCCATGTCTTGCCTCACCCCTCGGCAAGGTTCGACCGGCACAGGGCTGGTCGATAGCTAGCGAGCGCCCTTTCCTGGCGCTGCTTCCCGGCTGGCCACCACCAGCTCCAACACCCGCCTCCCACCGCTGATCCGGCCGTACCCTCCTCGCCATCAAACGCTGCCGTAGTACAGGTCCCACTCCTAAAAGTAAGGCTGTATCTAGGAGTATCTGTGCGCGAAAAAACATATCGGACGGGCCGAGCGGGAGATCTTGGCGCCGGTAGTGCACAGAAATTATTTTTTCAAAAGCCCTATGTACAGGGCTTTCCCGACAGCCGCTGATCCCACGGATCGAGTTGTCGGCCCTCTTAGCCCCCTACCGTGCCAGGCCTGGCACGGCTACGGGGTTTCCAGCGCCCACCACGGGGAGGTGAGGGGGTGCCGACGGGCCTGCGAGCGCACCCCTCTCCGGGGCCGCCGCCGCTGCGCCGCCGGCGGGCGCCTAGAACATGGAGAAGTATGTAGCTTGGTATGAGCGCTTGAGCAATGCCCAAGCGTGGCGCTCATAATGACCTGTGTAGTTCAGACAATTTCCCGGGAGTTTATGGGCTTAATTCGACAAACTCCACCGACAACACCCGCTTAAAGCTGAGGTCTAACCACCCCGGATGGCGGCTTACTGCTTGCTTCTCGGCTCTCCTACAATTGGGTGGTACTCGGGTATCGTCGTGCTTGACGTGGTGAGAGGGGAGCGTGTTCTTGACTAGCTTATGCTTAACATACTGCATGTCCGGACTTTTGTGGAGGAGTGTAGTTCGGACAACCTTTTCATGGTAGTAGCATCCGTGTGCTTATTCTTCTCCGTTCCATCCATATTGTCTCACGATGTGTTGATGCTACCCCGAAGCCAATAAGGTACATGTGTAGTGTGCGGAGCACTTCATTAGCCAAACATATGCATAGTTGTGCACTTTTACTTGAGTTCCTAGCCATTACGTATACTGTTGTACTCAAAAAACTCCCTACATTACATTTGCCACGTGTCGTGATTCATCATCTATGTACAACTTAACGTGTCGAAATAAAACTGCACAAACGTCATATCAACACTTCAACTGCCCATCATTGCAAAATCAAAGAGAGTCACTATCCGTTGGATAGAATGTTACGACCCTCACATATTAGCATATGTGCGTGAACCCTCACCCGTCAGAAATAGAGTTGCCACGTACGTTGGTTGACATGTTTCGTGCAACGCTAAGAGAATGCCTGGATGCCGGTGATCGCTCGGCCGAGGATGAGCGCGTGAATGTCATGTGTGCCTTCATATCTGCAACATGTCACGAATGGCAGGACGAAGGGGCGATGACAATCCCAAACACATTAGTGTGAATATGAGGATATGTGGTACTGTTTGTCTGGGGACAAGATCGCCAGAAGGGACAGAGAGGACCTCGCGCGCGCGCGCGCGCGCGTGTGTGTGTGTGTGTGTGTGTGTGTGTGTGTGTGAGTTACTGTGAGTGATATTATATGTGTGCAAGTGTGTTGTAATTATGTGGGTGTGTATGTTTGTGTTAATTTATGTGTGTGGGGGGGGACATGTGTGTTTGACAATGTGTGTGTGTGTGCTTGATTGTGTGTGTATGTGTGTCCTTGTTAGTTTGTTTGTGTGTGTGTATCTATGTGTGCTATTTGTTTGTGCATGTATGTACGCGCGCGCGCGCGCGTGTGTGTGTGTGTGTGTGTGTGTGAATGATATTATACGTGTGCAAGTTTGTTATTATTATGTGGGTGTGCATGTATTAATTTGTGTGTGGGGGGGTATGTGTATGTGACACTGTGTGTGTATGTGTGTGTTTGTGGTATTATGTGTGTCATTATTCATATTTGTGTTTGTGTATCGATGTGTGCTATTTGTGTGCATATGTATGTACGCGCGCGCGTGTGTGCGCGCGAGGAAGTGTTTGCGCGTGTGCTTGTGATATTATGTGTGTGTGTGGGTGTGTTTGTGTGCCGAGTGTGTTTGTGAAGGGGGGAGAGAGAAATGGAATGAAAGGAAATGGCGATGTGAGCGGGCGCACGTGTTGCAGGCCTCGAGGTTCATCATGTGGCGGACGATGTGATACTCATCGTGAATGCCGTTGCCGCCCAGGATGTCGCGGCAGCCTCGTGCGATGTCCAACGCCTTCCCACACGCATTCCGCTTCATCATGCTGATCATCTCTGGAGCAGCCGCCCCCTCATCCTTCAGCCGCCCCACCCGCAGGCTGCCTGTCGCGCATGATGACAGTTTGATAGCTTGATTCATAGGGTTCCACGGTAAAAAAATTTGAGATAATGTAGCAGACATCGTCTATGGTTTCAATAAAAGTTGGAATGTAGGGTTAAGTAAGCCCTAACACACCATGCCCACGCAAGGAGAGACAGCAGGACGGTATCCCGTTTTCTCAACGACGGAGCGAGCACCTTGCAGGGAGAGCGCGATCTCGGTGAGGTAGTCGGCGAATTTCTTTTGGATGAGTTGATTCGCGCTGAGGGGGCGTCCGAACTGGGAACGGTCGCCGGCGTACGCGACCGCCTGATCCAGACAAAACTCGGCGGCGCCCATTACGCCCCACGAAATGCCGTATCGAGCGTGCGAAAGGCACGCGAAAGGAGCCCGTAGACCTGAGGCACCCGGTAACAACGCCTCCGCGGGAACCCGCACGTCCTCCAACACCAGCTGTCCCGTGGTGGACGCCCGAAGGCTGCACTTGCCCTCGTCCAGGCTAGGCGTCGACAGGCCAGGCGTGTCCCGTTCCACAAGGAAGCCGCGCACAGGGCTGCCGGGTTCGTCCACGCTTCTCGCCCAGACGACCGCGACATCCGCGATGGGCGCGTTTGTGATCCATGTCTTGCAACCGTTCAAGATGAACCCACCGTCGTCGCATTGTTGCGCTCGAGTCTCCATACCCGCTGGGTCGGAGCCATGGTCGGGCTCCGTCAAGCCAAAGCAGCCGATAAGCTTACCTGCGGGCGCAACAGAACAGCTTACTGTGATATATTCAATATTATCATCATTAAATTTTATCCAATCTAACAATAGAGCGGCCAATATTATATAAATCATAATAATAATAGTAAGTGAAAGGATTATTTCTATATAGAGAGGATAGTCATGATATGATAAATAATTGACGCGTGGCACACCTATCAACGGAGACGAAGACGAAATTAATTCGCAGGTGAAACGAAGCGCGTATGATCGGGGATGCTCTGAGCGCGAGAACGAGGATACTCACCTGCAGCCAGTTCCGGAATGTACTTCCGTCGCTGTTCCTCGCTACCGAACGAGTGTATCGGGAACATGGTCAACGAGCTCTGCACGCTGAAGGCGGAGCGATACGAACTGTCCACTCGCTCCAGCTCCCTTGCCGCCAGCCCATACGCTACGTTGCTCGCACCCGCGCAACCGTAGCCATGAAGCGTGGCGCCCAGAACGCCAAGACGACCCATTCCTTCATACACCTGAAAAAACCACCCAAGGTGCGCTCTTATGAAAAATCCGAGCCAGCGAAGTGAACAGTGCTGACGTGCCATTAAATGCGTGTTTCTACGTTTCGATCGAAGCGACCGTGTCGATTGGCCTGCACTACGCCAGGCAGGAGCTCCGAATCGCAGAAGCTGCGCACTGACGCTTGCATTAGTCGCTCCTCGTTGCTCAACTGACCCCACAACTTTAACGGGTCAGAGTGGCCGAAGCCGGCGAGTGAGAAGGCTCCGGAGGTGGCTGTGCTGTCGCCTTCACCCCAGGTCACCGAACCAGCTGTCGAGATGAGGCGCGATCGACCCGCGCCAGCGCAGCAGTAACGAAGTATAGTTTGCCGGAGAGGCTTAGCTACACAAGCGCCAGCTGGAATATTCATGGTGATAGGTATCGATGTCAGTGGCCCAGGAGCTGCTATGATGCATCGAAAACAGCTCTTCCACGGAGCCGTCCAAGACAGCAGGATTAAGTGGTGCTCCTTCCTGGGCGTATGCGGTATCGGTTCCGTGGTGCAGGTACAGTACTGATACCTGTACGGGTATCAATTATTAGCCTACAACCGCCTACCTCGAGCCTCCTGCCGCCGCGATATCCAATTGACGTGAATTGTACTATCCTTGACGTGAATAAATCAACTGACTCCGCAGGATGACCTTAGATAGACCAAGATCAGCAGTATCATCAACGAAAATGTGTTCAGAACATGAATATCGACTATCAGCTGAAAACATCAGAACATGTGTTGCAATGCAGCAATAATAAATGTGTGTGTCTGCGTATGCCAATTCAATTGTTGTGCCTAATTGAATAAGGATTGCATCGCTGTCCGTTAAAATTTGTTATTTTCTTACAAGAAAAAGCAGTGGAGGCCACCAAGCAAAATGAAGAAAAGAGGGAAAAACCTAAGCCCGAGGAACAGGAAGGAACAGGAACTATCCGTTAAATTTGAAAATCTGCTAGAAATAATTGCCAGGGTCGCTATATATGAAGGCATACATTAGGGCTTATCTCTGCAGTACAAGGGCTTCATATTTGTAAGTACCCGTACGTTACGGTGTCGATTCATCTTTATTGATGCCGTCGTTCGTCGTCGAAAGCTATATCGCCACCACTATCTCTACCCGTACCTGTACCTGTACCCCCGATGATGTGTCGTCAAGACTCAAGACTCACGACTGTGACGCCCCGTGACCTGTTAGGAATACGCTCAATCAACATCTCCGGCGGACGTCGAGGAAGTAGCGCAAGGTTGGACACGATAGATTCTAGTCGGAGCGAGGAGCTTCCAACACGTCGTTAAGATCAGTACTGCGATGCAGAGGTCCCGGGGCGGGGTACGAGGTTGCGCTCCCAGGCCGACGACGCAGCCGTTTATTTTCGGTCCGTGACGCGCCGGTCTCTTTCACGGCGGTTAAGGGTACCGGACGTAACGAAGGCCAACGACCGCCACCGCCGAACAGTCCAGCAACCGCCTGCTTCCTTACTCAATCCAGCACTGTGACTGGGAGACCTCATTTAGACTCCACACAATTCACCCAGTTCCGGAGGTGTCGGGATCTGCGGCGAGATACTGCCTGCGACTCGGCCCGCCGTCGCATCGGCTCGTCAAACGGACAGATGGTTCAACGCACGGCACATCTGACCCAACGGAGACACCGCGGCGCTTGCTGCGCTGCCTTGGCGCCTGTTGCGCTGGTCGGTAAGAGCCCCATATCGACAACTCTCCTCTGGTGCCCTCTGCGGCGGTAAAACGGTCCGATCTGTTAACTGACTCGTGCTGCGCCGCTTTGCAGTGCTGTTTGCCAGCGTGGCAGGGGGGGCGACTGTCGTGGAAGTGAATAAGGTTACGGCTGGGACGGGCAGCTCATCCAACTTCGAGCGCTATGCGTCCGCTCACGGCATGGAGCGTCGTTCGGACCCGGGCTTTGATAACGCACACTGGATTTCTGATCCCGTCTGGCAGCACCAGAGCGGGCGGGCACTGAAGGAAGCTGAGGTATCTCCCGCGCCGGCGAGCATAAGGGTATTCTCGGCCGGTGCTACCGAGTGCCAAATTTAGTCGCGCCTCGCCGGACTGGTACTTGACTTTGTAGATGTATCGGTTTTGTTGTATACAGGAAACACGGACCATCCGCATCCACCCCGTCTACCGTCTGGATGACTATCTGTCGCCGGTGATGGGCTCAGAGCGGTTGCGCAGCTACATTCAGACCAAACTTGTGCCGAAGGGGATAGCGGCGCTGCAGCACTTTCTCCGCGTGAAGCACCCACAGCCGGAGGGTAGCCCGCTTCTGCTCCCCCGCCGCTGCAGCGAAGCATGGCCAAGCGGGGAGTGCAAGCGCGTGGAGCCTCTGAGCCAGTGAGTACCGACACACCCACCCACCCAACTATAAAGCAATACTACGCCCTGCCTCAATCGTACATTCGTGCCTGCGGAGTTGATCTCGATATCAACTCATCAACTCGGCGGCCGTGTCTTACTTTCCTGTCAGGTGTTTCTTTGCCCGTGAGGAGGCTAGCCTTTATGGCCCCTACAAGGAATGTCCGGACGACCCGGATAGCTGTCTAACTGGGCCTGGCGGCGAGGGTGTGGAGGGTGTGGATTTTGTGCTGTACGTTACAGCGATCGAGCACGAGCAGCTCTGCGCCGGCACCTCCGGCTTTGCGGACGCCTGTGGGTGGGACCCGCGCAGAAGCCGTCCCACCGTCGGGTACCTCAACATCTGCCCCTCTGCGCTCATCACCGACGAGGCGGCCTTCGACGACCAGCTGGTGGGCGTGGTGCACCACATCATGCACGCGCTCCTGATGTCCTCCTCCAACTTTGAACACTTTGTCGACGCCGACGGCGAACCGCGACCGACAAAGAGCTTCCTCGCGACGGTGCCCCCTCCACCCCCCTTCTTTCCCTCTTTGAGAGCCCCATACCAAGCATTTATATCGCTACCTCTTGTTGAGAATATCACCAATCCGCATACCATCAATTCCATCAGCATCTCTGTATGCGTAGCGTTAACAAAGACACAAACAATATCAGCGGTACCCGCACATTTACGTTAACACCACCTCACGGGCTCCAGGTACTAGCTATCCCGTATGTCCTATGACATATGAACCAGCTGTCAGCCGCTGCCTGCATTCAGCACTACTTCAGCACCAGTAGCACCGTTTGTCAGTACGCCTTTATGCCTGTAACGGAAATGAAACAACCACCTGTCCGAGAAGTGAAAATCTGAAAATAGCCATGTGTTTCCCGCGCGCCGCGTCAGGGGCTGGAGAGGACGCCGGGGGGGCTGGAGAGGCAAATCATCACTTCGCCGGAAGTGGTTCGTCAGGCGCGGGAGCACTACGACTGCGACACGCTGGAGGTGAGTCAGTATGACGGTGCCACAGCTATCATGTGTTTATAGAGTTACTCGTAAATCCGTTTTCGCTCGTGGCCTTTCATGGCTGAGTCACGCGACGCGATTGTCCATATACTGTCGGGTATAGGGGGTGGAGCTGCAGGACACGCACTGGCACCCTGGCATGTTGCTGGGCGATATTCTCGACCCCTTCACCACTCGTAGCTCGGGTACCTTCTCCCCAATCACGCTCGGGCTCATGCAAGACTCGGGGTGGTACCAGCCGGTGTGGGAGTCGGCGCAAGTGATCCTCTATGGCGACAACGCCGGCTGTGGGATCGCCCGACAGCAGCGCGGCGAGGGGCGCGCCGAGTTGGAGGCCATCACAGGTGAGTTCCTATGTACTGCGGAGCAGCCGGAATTCAGCTGCTCCGCCCGAAATGGCCTCATTGGTCGCTGCACCGCGGGCCTGGAGGATATGTCGGCCGCGCAGCCTGTGCCTTTTGTCGGGGCAGTCACTGCCACCGACACTGAAGGGTTTGTGACAGCTCAGGTGAGCGCTTAGCGAATGAATGACAAATGTCTGTATTCCCAAGAAAGCAATTATATAGAATACAATTTATTATTGAAATAATATAATTGTTTATACATTTATTTACACAATTGTTGAAATCATTTAATGCACTAAATAGCGCAACGGGTAACCCTTACTGTTAGCAATAAGTTGCTTTGCTGGAAGTGCGAAGCGTGTTGACTGACGAGCACTGCCCAAGACACGAAGTGGACGTGCGAAGTCTTTTTTCAACCTCTGCTTCTCTCGAAATAAATTTTCTATGCGCGCAATGTATACGCATCCAAATCTTGTTCATGAATGTTTTTTGCATGTGTGACTTTTTATAAATCGTCCTTGCATTTTTCCTTTTTTGTTTTCATTTTTGGCCCCCCTGTTCACCTTCTCACACGCAATTTTTTTTCTGCACGTTGGAGAGGTGTACGGAATGTAAGTGCGTGTTTACCTAATTCAAATACATCATTCTTCATATGAGAGGCACTTGAGCTGTCACACATGGAAGCGAGTGGTGGATTGCGATCTATCCAGTTGGTATATCTCGCTCTGGATCTCATAACTTTATTCTATAATCTCTGGGCTAGGCCTCGATTGGAATGGCAGTATCAAATTTTACCAACCTACAATGACAATTAATGCCAAAATCATTGTTTTTCAGCTCAGAGAAGAATTGACTCGCTGACACAAATTACTAAATTTGATTACAATGACTGCAGTGGAACCCACCAGCAAAGAAGTGAAAATAAAGGAAGAGGGCACATAAGCCTGAGCCCTCGGAGCAGGGAGGCAGGCAACAGCAGCGCTGACACAAAATGGATTGACAAAAAATATCGAATAGAAAAATGTTGTCCGAGAGAAAACCACCAACCCGAATTGAATTCATTCGAAGTCGATATTGCTGTAGTCGCTTAAACCTAAACCCTTAAACCCTAAAAATATGATACCTTGTCGATATGAAATGGTAGTATCGCCAAAGCTCAGCTGCTACTGCATCGCGGCAGTGATATAAAGCCAGCAGTGCAACCAACAGGCCATCTTTCGCGCATGGTGGCAAGTGAAGGTGCAGGGAAGAGGAATGCCGTGTACTGTAGACAGGCAAGTAAAGGCGAGAAGAGATGAAGCTGCGCTCTCAATAGTGGTGTTTTATTCTGCGTGTCGAAACAATTAAATGACTGTACGCTGTATTTTCAGAATATTTCTCGCAGTTAGACAGGATTTAGCTCGCAGGACCCCCTCATCTATGTTCATGATGCATAGGATTCAAATTTGATATATGACGTACCTTAAACCCCCCCGTGAAAGTGGCCATGCAATGGGTGTGGTTGTCCGCAGTCGGTGCCGGACGAGCTGCGGACGGAGCTACGCAGCGACTTCTTTGATGGTTCCAGCGACGTGTACTACCCCCACCCGCAGCTCCTGTGCTACGACGCCACGCTCAGCCTGAGCCCCGTAAACCAGGGGTACAATCGAGCATTCCATGAGTCGTTCGGTGCCTCGTCGCGATGTCTACCGCTGGAAGGAGAGGCCGAGCTCACGTCCACGCAAGGCGGGCGCGAGCACCGGGCAGGGCGATCCGTCGGCTGTTGGGAGGTCGAGTGCGATGGGATGGAGCTCTCTGTCAGCATCAACGTACGTGCCTGTGCCTGTAAGATATGTTTACTGGACATGTAAACGTATCTTTTAAACTCGGCCCGTTCAAAAAACAATCGGATCGCATATTTATTTTAGTCGTTTTCTTTATTTTCTGTCTCTCATTTTCATTAATTATTATTAATTTATTCTGATTGTCTGCGATTCATATATAGCGGTCGTCCTTTATGTTATGAAGGACATTCAACTCGGGCTTACGATCTCGTAATGCAGCTCCCTGAATCATTTTTCACTCAATAGGTTTTTCCGTCTTTTGATGCCTCCTTAACATTCTATGGTTTCCATGTGGGCGTATTTCCAGTCACAATAGAATATTATGTTCCTGTCAATCGCACGCACCTGCACTCCCACATATTGCTGCACACAGTGAGCACACAAACACACACACACACACACACACACACACACACACACGCTCATCTGGTAATAACATACTATCAAATAGCGTCTATTCTTCTTTGTAGCTTCGTCAAGCTCGCGGAAGTTTTATTCACTCGCTGAGCAAATAATGTTTTGATGGCAAATTTTTTACTTATATCAATCATTATTCTATCAACTAATTACTGTTAATTTACGATTTTGGTCGAATTGTCCATGCGCTTGTATGCAAACAGTGAAGATGTTGACGGAGATGCGCTCCATGCTCATATGATCATAACATACTATAACAGATTATCAAGTAGCAGCCATTCTTATGTAGCTTCGTCAAGCTCGCGGAAGTTTTACTCACTCGAGTAATTAATGTTTTCATGACCATAGTTTTACTTATATCAACCATTATTTTATGAACTACTTACTTTTAATTTACGATTTTGGTCCAATTGTCCATGCGCTTGTACATAAACAGTGAAGATGTTGATGAACATGCGCTCTATGTCAACTATCTGTCCGCAGGGTATTTCCATGCGCTGCCCGGAAGGCGAGTTCGTCCAGCTGTCATCCTTTTCCGAAGACTTTCCTACGGGCGCCCGTATCGGCCCCTGCCCAGAACAAACAATCTGCCGCGGGTCGTTCCACCGCAACCGCTGTCCGGCCGACTGCTCTGGACACGGCGTCTGCTATAACGGGGTCTGCTCCTGCCATCTGGGACATGTGGGCGATGACTGCGGGATCCCCATGTGCGACGACTTTGCGTGCGGGCAGCAGAGGAGCGGGTCAACGTGCGACGCCGCGAGCGGCCGGTGCGTCGTCGCTCCTGTGGAGGAAGATGAACGGTCGCCGCACGTCGCGAGCCTGCCTCAAATGAATCTGCCTTCCATCGTTGAAGAACAACTACCCTCCCCATCACCGCGCCCAAACAATGCCGAAGAGGTTAGAACCAGCGACTCCGAAGCGTCCTCCGTCGCTGTCGATACCTCGGAGGTTTTGGGATCGGAGGGCGGCGACGACGGTGACCGTGCTGACCTGCCGCCCCTAGACTTTGAGAGTCTGATGAGCGGGCCCGCCGCCCTGGAAGCCGCGCTTCTGTTGGGCGGGCTGTCAGAGCAGGACGACGGTCCGACGCTTAGACGGAGGTTTCGCGAGACCATTGCGAGGTACTTGGACGCGGACGAAGGCGACGTCAGCGTCGTCGCGGTTTCCGAGGTGCCTTTAGTGGATGGAGCAACCGGCTCTCGTCGTCGCCGACTTCACCAAACAAGCCGGGGAGAACCCACCGGCCTTGAGGTACGACGGCGTTGTGTTTGTCTCGTCCAAAGGTATATTGTCTCACGCGGCATAATATGCGATGCTGAACTCGGCGGGTCATGCCGTAGGTCGAGTTCCGTGTCGAGGAAATCCAAACCCTCGGGTTGGCACAAGATTACAAACGACTGTTGGTGGAAGGGGCTGAGCAACGGAGCCTGGCGGTGCAGCTTTCAGAAAGGGGCATCCTGGTGAGCCGCGAACTTTACCGCCACGACTCCACTAATCAATCAGTCTTCAACTTTTACCGCCGAAAATCGGACCGAGTGTGCTTTTTCGCTTTGTCAACTTGCCTGTTATTTGTACTTGGCTGTTCAGGTGGACTCAGCCAAGTTCGTCGAGCAACCAACGACGTACATCGTCGCCGACGATGACGAGTCAGACGCCGAGCCACCACCCAGGAGCCCTCCTGGGGTACGAGACCAAAGCCAGTCTGCGGGCGACGACGCGTTTGCAGAGGCGGCTGTCCCCATCATTGCTGGCGCGGTCGTGGGTAAGAGATGCCCCTTGAATCATTTCTAAGCAAATGGAAAGCGCCATAAACATGTATGCGATATATCATATGGATGTGTCGACATGCGAAATGATATGTTTGTTTTAGAAGGCCACTATGATTTCCTTGGTTGTTTTGAGACAGGCAAATCAGGAATGAAACTATAACATCTTGAATCTGATCGCATAAATAGCATAAATTAGTCGTTAGATCACTTATTCAATTTGATAAATAAGTTGTATTATCTTGAAAATTGAAATACAAGACCTAAAACCTTGAGCTTTAGCATGTATGTTTTTCTTATTCTCAATCGTCCCTATTCGCATTTCGCTCTTGCCAACCTGAGAAATACATTTTTCCCCCCTTAGGTTGCGATACCCCTTAGAGTTCCTCGTTTCGCTTACAGTACTGTCGGAAGTACTGTCGATCGGATGAAATGTTTCTTAAATCATGTGCATACATATATGAATAATGAAGTTTGGATTATGTTTGTGCTACCGCATTGGAGTGTAGTACCGGCGAATGTTGCCATGGGGATTGAAATACCAAAAACGTGAGCCTGTTGAAATGCCGCAAGGACCCCCCCCCCCCCCCTCCCCCCCCCCAACACACATACACACACACACACACACACACACACACACACACACACACACACACACACCCTTTGAGCTGATACTCGCCACCGACTATGACAATTTTGGTGTGGAAGTGGGCTCTTACGTTGAAAAATGAAAAATAATTGTAAAACATTCGTGAGAAAATATGAAATACCATAGATGAATGGTTTACGGTGCTTTCTCATGTTTGAGCTGTTTGAATACAAATTAGCCGCAATACAACAGCGATAATAACACAACTTCATTAGTGCTGATTTTTTTAAAGGTATACAAGACTCTGAATTTTCAATGATACGACGCTCCCTGTCATTCCCCGATGACACTGCAGGGGTTGCGTTCGTGGCGGCCATGTTCGCGTTTGTCTGTATTCTCCGAAACCGCCGCGCGAGGCCTCCCTCCGAAGTCGAGAAGCCAACTTCCCTGGAGGAGACGACGGAGGAGAAGCCCGCGCCGTCCCCGTACGGCGGCACGCCGAGCATCTCCCCCCGTCCCGGCGCGCAATCATACTTCACCGACATGGGCGGTCTGGTTGTCAGCAAGCGCCACGCGTCAGCCGTGTCGTGGGCGATACAGCAGCCGTCACCGAGAATGCAGCGCATCGGCGGCGGCGAAACGGATTACACGTCGCGTCTGCCGCCCGCTGAACCCGGTGCGGACGGTAGCGTGCGCAGCCTGCCGCTCGATCGGCCCTCGTACGGCCCCTACTCCGCGAGCACGCAGATCCCGTTTAGCACTCCGCCGATCACGCCCCGCCCGCTCCAGATGGACGATGAGTGGTCGACCAGTACGCCGCGCGCGCTGTCGGCGACGCCACGCTACCAAGGCGCACCGGCGGCGTACGGCGAGGAGCACAAGGGTGATTGCGGTGTCGAGGTGGGGGCGTGGTCGGGGCGTCACCGTCGAAGTGCCACAAAAAACACCTTGACAGTGGCCACCTACTTGGCATGTGTTTAGCGTTTATCTCGCGTTTCGCGACATTTATTTGTGTGAAAACAAATAATGTCCTTGTTTTTCTATTTTTCTATCAATGTCCTTGTACTTGGTTACCTCTACATTCTCAATCTGGAATGAATCGCAATTCTGCACACTAAAAGTTTGATTACAAAACAATGTGGTGGGCCTAGATAGGAGAAACGGTGTCATTCTGAAGTTGACAGAGGTAAATTTAGACAAAATCATATTGAACATCGTATTGTCTGCAGTATAACAAGGCATTCTTAAAATTTGGTATGATATTGAGCGTTTGCAACTGTCTTTCCCTATGTGTAATAGATTGTATTTATGGTAAACATGACCTAAACTGCTTATGGCTTTTGAATTTTTCTCAGAGCAGTTGAATTTTTGCTATGCATATAACAGCGAGAGCGTGTATACCCTAAATAAACCCTGAATTGGTTATTGTGGCTTGGACTTTTTTTTCAGACGGCGGCAACAGCGCATGTGCACGTGACCTTGGCGCCCACCAACGCCTCGTCCCCCCGACACGGCCGGCTCCCAACCCTCGTGGACGACTGCTTTGAGATCCACATGCCCGAAGTCAGCCCCCGCGTGGACGTGGCCTCGTCAACCGCGCCGTTACCCGCGGGCATCATCGACCTCCGAGCCCCACTGCCCGCCAACCCACCCAAGCGACACCACCACCGTCCTCACCACCACAACCATCACCACCCACACCCCACCCGCGCAAGCAGCGAGAGACGGTCGAGCTATGGCGCGGACGATCCGCATGCCGTCCGGGCGGACGCGCCCATGGAGCCCTCTTCGCCCGGACACGGGTACTCCTCCTTTAATGTGGCGTACAATTTGGGCAGCGGCGCAGAGAGTGCGAGGGCGGGGGTGCGCCCAGGTGGGCCCCTCCCCTGCGACCCGCCCACACGCGACACCCACGCAATCACCACCCCCAACCTTGCATGAAATATGTGATGCATAGGTCGCTGCCTATTGAATGTTTTTAAAAATAAAGTACTCTGCATTTGAGCTAGAAAATTGTGGATTCTCTTTCTTGTGTAGTATTTTTTGCTTATTTTGTTGGCAAGATAGCAAATAGTTTGTGATTCATACCAATCATTTATGCCATCAAAAGTCCCAATCTAAAATACACATTGATCGCCGCCTGTTTAGCATGTATTTTGATGCAATTAATATAACTTTTCTGTCGGTGTTTACAAAAAACTGTTCTACATTCAAAATGCAATGATTACAAATTTATCATTGGATTACAAGAAGTACCGTATTCACAAGGGCGGGAAACACATGTAACAGACAAATTCAGAATTGTCTTTGACATTGTTCATAATTTGTTGCCTCGTTTATCTATATTTTATGTAAATAACCCGTCGTCGTCCGCGATTGAGCACGCAATGTTGAAATGGCGTGACTTTGTCTTTTACAGTTTTTGTGATTATGTCGCCTTTAGATTTCCGCTTATAATCATTCATGTGTGATGAGAGGTGAGCACGACTGATGTCCACCTCGCTCCCTATGTTTGCGTTCATATGTTTGCCTCAGGCTCGACGGTGGATATGGTGCCATCGGTCATGTTGTCCTTGAATGGCTACGAGTATAGCCCAGCAGCGCAGGTACATGACAGACGGCCGCATCAGGAGCAGCAGCGGAGTGGAGCGCGAGGCTATTATGGCTCGTGGCACGGCGTTGACCCACTTCACCTTGGCAACTCGGCCAGCAATCGTGATGACCATCGGCCGTGATCTCGCTTCACCTACCGTCACATTACATAACTATCCACTTATCACGTGTGTAGTTTCTTTTGAATAAATTGTAACATTCACCTCAGAAACGGAAACCTCAACTGCCTGTCGCCAAAGCAGAATAAACTGGATTAGTCAATCACCTATGCACATATGCATGCTGTGTCAGGCTGCTCAATTGCGAATTTTTTCATTTTTTTTTAATATAAGGCAAACGGCATTGGTATTTCAAGCGTTATTACTCGGTTGGTTAATTCTCGTCCTATCACTACTGAGTGCCAAAAATTGTGGCTGGCGCTGAGATATGCAGCGCTACTGTGCTGTATTCCATTCACATCTGAATACCTCTTCGCAACATGGATTGCAATTCAGCATACCATCCATTTCTGAACTACATTTTGTAATCCAGACCGCTTGCCCTACTTCCCTCCTGTAGGGTATTGAATGAACTCCGCTCTCTCAAACCCCGCGCGCGCGAACGCGCGCCTTGCAGTTTTATCTCAAGCACATATCTCAAGTACGTGTACTGTGAAAGCAAAAAACTACGAAAGTAATAAGCGCTTTACTCTATGATTCAATGTCGTACGCGTGTATTTCCCACAGCCCGTCGTATAGCCCGCATTCATGCCATGCCTGAACGTTTACTCCATCATTGTCATGCATGCGGCGGGGATGTACCTGAATCTATAGAACATATTATGGTTGAATACCCACGTTGGGAGTGCCACCGTGTTATTTTTTGACACTAGCTCCAGAGTTGAATGGTTGTGTACGTCAATTCACTTCCTCCCCTTAAAATATAAGTGCCTTGCTTTAAGGCGATGTCCCCCTTTCCCTTCATGCCGCTATTCATTTTACAGAAAATGGAAGGTTTTTCCAATTATGGCACCTAGCCGCCCCTCATATTGCTTTCTTTGTAGTTCATGTATCGCACTCCCGAAATGTTTTGCTCCGTGAGATGGGCCTTGCTCCTTCTCGTACTACTCGAATGGGTCGACGCCTTGACGGGTAGGGCAAACCTTTCTGGGTTAGTGCCGGGAATGCATTCATTTTTGTTTGCATGTTATTGGAAGGTTGTTAGTTGGTGAAACTCTAACCTTGGCCTCGTTGTGGGGTTAGCGCAGTGCGGTACGGTTGTCGTGCAATGGAACGTTGTGCACTCACACGAGCGCCGCCTAGCCGAAAGCATGATCGACGATAAGTTTGAGGTTTGTTTGGAACTTCTACTCTCAGTCGTGCTTGCAAAACGCCGCATGTAGAGGATGTTGGTCTTGGCTTACCTAGTTGTCCCATATCCCGAGGCGCAAGAAAAAAAAACGCTTTACATTATTTATCATTGTTTATTGTTATTACGCTCCGAGATGTCTCTTCCCATTCGTTTGGAGGCATGGGGGTGGGGGACTTGGTTGCCTTGGCGGATGCGGCCCATGTCGGAGCGGCCGGTTTGATAGTGGGCTCATATATCCGTTTCCTCACAACGCAAGATGCTCGCGTGCGCGGGGATTCCCACGACGAAGCTCCGATGGACGGTTAGCCACTGTTATGACCACAATAGTGTCCCGAAGGCATGGTACACCGGACGGAGACGACGGCGACAACGAACCCATGTGGTCGTTAGAACTCGCTTCTTCGTGGACGCGCTTAAATGCCGCGTGCGGTTCTCACGCTCTCGCCGAGTCCGAACCCTTGATACCCACAGCCTTAGCGATGCTTCCCCCGCAACGTCCCACGGTGGCTCGTCCAGGCTGCGTAGCCGGAGCCCGATCAAACAACGAGCAAATTGCTCGGTCCCTTGATGGCCTACCCTCGCTCGTACCCCGGATTGCCCGGTCCCTTGATGTTCTGCGCTTGCCACGGACATCTTTCCAAAGCTACAAGCCGACATTAGTGAGCGCGTCAACTTGCTTCGCTTCGCGAAGCTCGCTCCTCCGTTTTCCAACCGCGCTCGGCCGGAGTCTAGGCGTTTTGCATCTCTTTTCGGCCACAGCGCCCTTGCATTTTTGGCTGCGGACACGCCGACTTCGGGTCGCCTTGGCGAGCTCCGTGACAAGTTCCCTTCGCTCTACGACGCAATTTTCCGCGTCGCGGTCTATCGCAACTACCCTCATCCCGCACCCTCTCTACTCTAGGCTCCCCCACTGCTAGTGCTTCTTTCCATCTGTCGGTTCAAGCTATGCGGAGTGCGTTCGCGTCGGCGGGTAGTGCAACACATGTCGGATGATGCGTGGGCCACTGCTTGTGCTGACCATTTGGCTCAATGAGGCGGAGATGCTTCGGTCCACACCGCTCACTCTTGGTTAGTGACGGCCCTTGCGGAAAGCATCTCCGAGGTTCGTGGCGCACTCGGGGTTGGCGTCGAGATTCTCACAGATCCCACGATGTTAGTTCAACTCCCTAACCGCAACGACGGCCTCCCCGCGGATGTGGGTGTCTTGCACTATCACGGCATCCGAGGCTCAAAACTTACCCTTGGTGCCGTGGTTTCCGGTTTGTTCGGCGTTTCTAGCCCCCGTCTCCCGAAGTCGCTCTACTACGCCGTGCAGAGAAGACAGAGTTCGAGAAGTACTCGGAGGGGGTGAGGACTCGCCCCGACATGCGCTTCATTCACTTTGTAGTCACGGAATTTGGTACTCTCGGCGGCCACGCCACAACTTTCTTGACGGAGTTGGCCAAGCAAGCTGCAGCCTATAAAGGGATGCATGTGGGCAAATTGTTGGCCTCTTGGCGGCGAAAGGTTTCTCTCGCCGTCTATGTTGCTTACGCGGACAACGTCTTGCGCGGCTTGTCCGCCGCCGCAGACGGTGTGGAGGCCGCTTCTTCCTCGGTTGGGATGCCTTCTCCTGCCACGGCGCTCTTCACCCGCGCCATGGGCCGCAAGCGTCCCCGTGCTTCCTCGAGCGGCGCGTGAGGCGCCGCATGTCGCCTCCACGTGTTGTATTCTCAGCGAGGCCTAGGAGTTTTCGTAGTTTAATTTGATAGGTTTGTGCACAACGTAGTGCTTCCCTTTGCCGTGCTTTGGACTCCGTGATCCTCTTGACACTCTTGTCCTTTTGTTTCCCCTCCCATTTCTCCTGTCCGTGCTCATCTTGGTCTTCTTGAAATCCGTATGTTTCACAGGAAGTGCCGTCTGGGTGCCGGTACATACATGTACCGCCATGGGCACGAGCACATGCTGCGCTATGAGAAGCCCCGCTTCCCTGTGTCCCAGAAAGTGCCCGTAAGAACCGTACGTGAAGGGGTGTGTAATCAACCTCACTTTTCGGTTTTTCTAATCTAATTATACTAAGTACCCGTAAACATCTCTAATGTCAAGTAGGGACTAACGCTAGGTCACTCGAACATGCCTTTCGATGACCTATACATAGCAACACCACCACAAAGTAGTTAAACCTTCTCTATAGGTCTTAACGGACTTGGTCACATGGTGAAATTTGTCCCATCCGTGTTTTTGATTACATGAGAAGGCCCCAAAGTAATGTAGGTCCAGCGTTAGTTGAAAAGACTAATGTCAAGCAACCCCGTGTAAAAAAGTTGCCCGATCCCGCTACACAAGTATTTACTTGTGATCACCCCCGGCAACTTGAGGCCTTGTCATAGGGTCGTTATCAACACCTAAACCATGAATCGTTAAGGAATGTTGACTTAGATAAGTTTTCTCGCCTGTGGCATGTGCGTGTGGAGGCATTAGCGGTGCGGGGGCCGCTACGTCAGCAGAAAGAGCCGGCTCGCTAGTGGCGGAACTCGGCACCGTTTCGAGTAGGTTGACCTCAAACGTTGCCGGTGCCTCTTTTACTGTTGAGAGTCTTCTCGCGTGCTCCAAGAAACCTGCCTTGTTGCCCTTTAAAGGCGGAGCTTCGGGGTCTGAGTGGCGAATGAGCATGTGCAACTCTGGGACAACCATGCGGGCGATAGCCGCATCGCCTTGCTCGGCGATCCTGGCCAACAAGGTATTCCCCATAGTAACGCTCTCTACTATCATACGCCGCTACTTTGCCGCCCGCTCTTACAGTCTAGCCGTAGCTTCTCGCTTCTCCTTCTCTTTTTCTTTCGCCTTGGCACGGGCTAGGGCCAACACCTCTTCCCCAGTACCGCTACCGTGCTTATTCCAAGCCGTATCCGCAGTAACCTTCGTCTTTAGTACCTCTTGCTCGTCTATAGCTTGCTCATCGTCATCATCCTCCATATCTGAAGAACATTCTTGCCTGCGTTGAATAGTGTTGTCGCATACTTCGTCGAGGAGCTCTTGTTGTTTCATGAAAATATCAAGCTTTCCGGCAAGTGATAGGGTCGCAAAGTCTTGAGGGTTAACTTTATTGGCCTTGGAATGCGTGAGCTTTGAGGCCAGTGGAGCAAGTAACACCGAGTGGGAACAACGCCGCTCTGTTGGACCGCCATGGACAATGGAAGCTCGGGTAGATGCACTTTCGTTTGTTAAGGTGATTCTCGTATTATTCCTTGATGCTCCGCTTGCCCATGTTGTTCTCTTGGCTTCCTCCTCCTCCCGTAGCTGCCACAGAGCGTTGTGGTTGAAAGGTATGATACCCTCTTTTCGCCACCCCATGATGTTCCTCTCTTTGGTGAAGACATGTTGCCATGATGGCTTAAACATGTCCACAAAATAATCTAGCTTGAGCGCTTGGAGCCATTGGACTTGTGTGCCTGGTAGGGGTTGCTCCAAGTCGCCCTCAAGGTAGTTCTTGGCGCGGATCATTTCTGTTTTTTGTCGCTGCCACATTGCCTGAAGGATATAGCACGGACATTGCAACTATTACGTTTGTTTCATGATGTTGCATCATATTATTCATGCATGAATTCATACGCATTCATCAAAAGCATGATGTTGTCGCGTGCTTACCTTTAATGGGCCAAAATTACATGTGTCTTCGCCTTGAAGCAAGAAGCTAAGGTTTGGCACCCGCAACAAGATTCCATGCCATTCTTGAGGGCCCCTTCCAACACTTGCAACCCAAGGTGAGTTCCTACGCCGTCACATATCACCACCGCTTGTTGCCCTGGTTGCTCTGACCGGGGCTTTGCCATATGGGCGGCTGGCTTGAGAAAGGTCTGAGTGTAATCCATTAGCCCGTTTGAATTAAGGCTGCCTTTCTTGTTGTGGTTGAAACGCCAGCCTAGCTTCTTGCCGTTCACTTCCGTCTCTAAGCATGTTCGCGTCCAGCTAGTCGTCATGCTATTGCGAGAGGAAAAAACGATGTATGGAGGTAGTGCCTCGACAATGCCGTTGCGCCCGCACGTTGCATTCGCTGTTGAACATTTTGTTGCCATGCACTCGCCACGATCTGACACCCCATCACGGACATTTCTATCTGACTTCCGCTTGCCGCTTGTTGTGCAGTCTAGCTCCATTCTTGTCTCATCGAATGAGAAGATGCGTTCCGGATGAGTGATAGTCAACATTTCGTTGTAGGGCTTCGCGCTGTCGTAGTTGGGGTTTAGCTATGCCACACATGCCTTCACTAACACATTTGCCGCAATGTTGTAATACGTTTCCAAATTCTCCTCTGTCATCCACTTTGCGCGTGTCATCTCCAACGGTCCATCTGCGCCAGTGACAAAGCCGTGCCGTGACAAGAATCTTTGATACCACCCAATCGTTGCTTGTCCATTGAGAAAACTTGCTGCATAAACGGAGTCTCTTACAACCTCTGTTGCCCACGCTAAGATATCACGTCTAAAAACTGGCATTTTCCTCTTTCGCAGCTCTCGAATCACCCAAGCTATGCGTTTTTCCAACTCGAAAGGCATAAAGACGCCTCCATGCTTCTCCGGCGGCTGTGACTCTCCGGTAAGATTGGCTTCTTTTAGCTTACGCATGAGTTGGCGGTGACTTATCATAATACCATATTCCCGTAGTTCTTCGCCGGCACGTGTCGCTGCTGCTGAGATACTGATGCCTTGGTTGTCCATCATGTGTTGATGAGCCGCTTTAAGTGCCTGATAAACTCGGTCGCGGTAATCTATCCACGTTGGCGCTCCCTTAAATCGCAGGTGAAACTCCTCCTTTGCACGCTTTGCTCCAAACGCTTTAGTCTTCCGGCCAGTATTCCCCCTCCGATGTGCACCCAGGTCCACACCAGTGATGTGTTGCCAGTTATTGTGTGCTGCTACTCCCTCGATATTATTCTCGTCTTGTGTAGCCGGTGGTGTCGGTTGTATGTTTTCCTCTTGGGAGGCGGCCGATGCCAAGTCGAGTAGGTCCTTCATTTTTTCCGTCCGCATGTACACGCCCATCTCTAGCGCGCCGTAATAAGGCGATCCCACTGTTACTCGGAGCTCCTTGGCAACGGCCAAACCGGCTGCCAACATAACAACACCGTCCTCCCTCCCTTGAGCCCAACGACTGCACGCCAGCTGAAAAAGTTGTTCTTTCTGCTTTTTGTCGAGGTTGACGTAAGGGACCGACTGCCTCGTCGGTCGCTCGACTCCCACCAATACATGCACATGCTATGTTCCCGACAATGGCGAAGAGGAGCCCATGGACGAACGTGGCTTGGCAGCCACCCGTATTCTGTGCCAGTCATAATATAACTAAATTTCAGGAAGCCGTCGCCGTGTGAAAATTTGGCACGCATAGGGGGGATATATCACGTGTGGCTTGATGGGTGCTTGCATGGGCTTTTCAAAAAATAGTACCGAATTCAAAATACTCGGCGCACATACCTGTCAGAGCGGCGTCGACTCGCATAGTGCAACGTCTCATTCATACTTGCCACAAACGCATGGACCCGGCAGTCCACTCAATTGATTGTCGATTGGTGTAAAAAGGGCAGCTTAAAGACCGAGTTTGAGGCTAGTGGGGGCTTGGTAGGACATGTTGTGTTCGGTGCGTTAGTTGCAAGATCGAGCGATGCGGCACTGATCGCTTGACCCGCACCAAGTTTCGTTGACCAAAAGGTTGCTGCCTAGCACCAATCTTAACCCATACTATCCTAGAATGCCCTAAAGCCTTAATGAAATACCATGGATGCCCTGAGGGTGAAGTTATGTGAGTAGTTGTGGTTTACCAGTCACTTTTATGGGGCAGAGTTAGTCGGCCTTGACATCAGAGATACCATTGACAATAGAGATGTTAACGGGTACTAACTAATCAGGAGTACAGGTAACTACGATTTGGGATGCCGGCCTAAACTTTGTAGTCCCAGCCCTACCGCTCTATGGCATCCGCAAGACTGCGTAAATGCCGTAAATCCCCTACATTTTAATTTTTTGCTCGTATGAAGAGAAGTAAGAAGCACTCCTCCTGCCCCCTCTGCCAGTCACAGACAAAGCTTATTGGATACTCCCTCATGGCGTGGGACAGCATGTCGGAAACGTGTTGACTTCTCGGTTAGCTTGTGATGTTTCAGACAGCCCGGCCGTGCAAGCCTATGTTCCGCAGTCTCCTATGGGGTGGCTCTTGCACCACGCCCCTGTTTACCTCGTACTCGGGGCGATAGCGGAACATACATGCGATATCCGGTCTTACAAATAAAATGACAGCCACAGCGTGGCGGTCCCTCCTCTTCTTGCTCTTCCTAGCTTTGGTAGAGCGTGCTTCTAGTCAGGCGACGCCGGGTGCTGGTGGCATAGAAGCGCCTGCGGGACTGCCACGTAACTCACATCTGAGTGACGAAGGCGACAATAGCCCACTCGTCTTATTATCTGCCAGCCTCTGCGATCCTGGCTCAGTCCCGCCCGACTCTCTCCAGTGCGTCGAGGTGGCACAAGCAGAGGAGCTGTGGGCTGCGCTGGCAGACCCACAAATTCACGACATACATGTTGTTCAGTCAGTCGAAGTGAATACCGTAGAATTTACCGCTTTACGAGGGGCTATCAACAGGACCAGCAGCGTACGCCTTTTGGGTGCCGGGCCCGGCGTAAGTCTCCACTTGAAACCTATTAAACAACCTCCAGAAAGTCAGCAGCACTGGCTGGAGCTGCGTGCCTGGCTTCGCGTGGAACAGTTTCAAACTGTCTCAGGACTGGTCTCCACGTTCGGGTTGAGGGAGCTTAAGTCCAACGTTATCCCCAGGGGAGATATTGTCGGCGTCCGAGTTCCGGAAGTTGAACAGTTGGAAGACAACGACAAGGACTTTCTGATTCAGGGCGGATACCTGACTCACCATTCCGGCTTGTTGATCATGCACTCCACTCTGGTTGCACATTATGGCGTCGGGAATTTTTTTACCGCCTCCAACACCGTTAAGCACTGGTTGAGGATCGGCAAAGGCATTAACCCTTTGATGCAGCTGTTTCCGGCTTGGCCTGTTCCTGCAGTCCTGCTACCGCGGAGTCTTCTATACACCGAGAGCTTGAGCCAGGTAACGCAGCAGCTGCCGTTCCATTTACAATTTGCATATTCCGATGATTATAGACTATCAGCACGGCCCATCGTCGATCACATTTCCGAAAGCTCCTACCCTCTTGATGTGGATAGAAGTTCCTCAAAGGCTTCAAATGTGTTTTTCTGTCCTCACACACAGGTTGTTACGGATACCTCGTCTCTTTGATGTGTAAATAAGCTCTACTGTGGTTTGCAGGAGTTTCGTTATCTCAATGCCTCTGTGATAGTCGAAGGCAACTGGCCTACACAAGAATTCGAGCTAGCCACGGTGCTGCCGTCACTGAATGACCAATGCCAAACCTTGAATGATGGCGTCGATGGCAAGGATTATGTGGGCGACATTTCTGTCGCTCTTGATGGCTCCCCTTGCCTTCCGTGGGCAAGTATTCGCCTCCCGGGCGGAGACTTCTCAAGGTTTGAAGGCAACAGCTGCAGGTAGGTGCAAATAATGAATGTATCATAACCCTACGCAACGGTTTATATCACAGGTATACTCGCAGTGCGTTGAGCATACCTTAGACACTAGGTCACCCCTTAACTGACGTCTCAAACTGTCCACTGTCTAATTTCAGGAACCCTGCGGATCATTTCGGTAAGCTTCAGGATTTGCAGCCTTCCGGTGGTGGTTCATCCAGCTCGGGCTGATGCAGTGCAATTTCATCAGCCGAACCCTGCCCCTTGAATTAGCACCAATTCTGCCAAGGTTGCCCATGCATGGGCCCGTAGCTGTTACGCGGCAATGAGATATTCTGCGTCTTACATGTATGTTGCCCTCCTGTTGCTCTGCCTGTGCCCAGGAGTATGGTGCTTCACAGAGTCTTCGTATCCTCTGGACGTCAATTCCATGTACGTCAATGCAGATTTCAGCCGCGATCTCGACGCGCTGCTGAGGCAGGCCAACGGCGAGAGGTTCCCCTACAGCTGGAAGTACTGTGATGTGCCTCAGTGTGAATCAGAGACACGTGACGACTGTCAGCTTCAGGAGGTGCGCCGAGAATGTGAAGTCTGTATTTGTGAAGGTGCACTATCTATGGGGGCCGAAAATTGACTTAGCCCTTGCTGCTGCAGGACCTGGGTGACTCATATATTGGAAACGTCACAGTATCTCAAAGTGGAAAGCCGTGCCAACTTTGGAACCAGACGTGAGCTGGCCTTTGCTTGTTGCGTGTGATTGTTGTTTGTTAATTTTGTATTTATCAGTCCCTTACTTGTTCTCACTCTTCCCACCGTGCTGCACTTTCAGGAGTTTGTACGATCTTGGCAGACCACACTCTTTTTGTCGGAACCCATCCGGCTATGCGCAGAGTGGCCTCCGGCCAGGGGGCGTTTGGTGCTGGACGGATGTGCGGGAAAGCATATGGGAACTGTGTGATGTGGAGGTGCGTTTCCCTTCTGAAATCGCTACCGGTAGCCGTGCTTTCTTCATTCCCTGTTTGCTTACAGGAGCCGTAAGAGCCGACCTTTGTCTGCTCGAAAACGATTTGCGCGAGCTTGAATATTTTTTAGACGATTCGCTTCTATTGCAATCGACAGTTTTGCCGGGAGGATGATAAATACAATGTCTCATCGGAGCCGCCATCGCTGGTAAGTATTTTTCCATGTGTTTGTCACGGAATTGCAGCCACTCCGCTGTTCACCTTTGGTGATGCTACTGCAGCAATTTCGCATATGTAACATCACGTTCGTCTGACGAACCCTGGATGGTGGTATGACTGACGGACAATCCGGATTTCGGATAGGATGGTGTGGAGCCAGAGGAGGAGGCCGGTGCTGCGACCTCCTTGGCCGTCATCTTCGGCGCCTCTGCAGCTGCCGTGGTAGTGGTACTGGCATCAGCAGCTGCTGCGTATTTGGCCTTGAAGAAGCGAATCTCTCAGCAGCCGGGCACAATATATGATTTTGTGAAGCCGCCGCCTTTTTGGTCTAAAAGACCACAGAACAGGTAGTGTGACTCTTCGTCTTCTTTTATGTACTACGTCTGAAAATGTGCTCTTCGCCGCGCCGTAGCTCACACGCTTGACTGTCACTCGGCAACCATCTGAGAAGTTGTTTTTCGTGTCGTGTCAGCAGCGCAACGCCTGAGCCGGATGGCGGCACTAGTGGCTATCAAGTACGTAGCCATATTCTGCCCTCCATTGCCACCATCCCTGTTGGCTTTCCTTCCATGTGCCCTCCTACCGTGTACTGAGGTGATGAGACGGTGGACAACGATTTTGGGTTTTTATGTTGTGCTTGGGTGAATATGTCATTTCAAAGCGGAATGCTTTCCTGACTCTACTGACATTGTCAGATACCCTGCCCATGCTCGAGAGCTGTGAGCATGCATGCTATGGCTTGTATCAGAAGCAAAAGAACCACTTCCATAGTCTGAGAAACGTGACAGTTGTGTTTCTCGTGTTACTGATTGCGTTCAGGGAGTCGGGGCGGGCAGGTCCGAAGCCTTTTGCCCGGCGGGTGCTAATCCAGCACTATCCTCAACTATTGCGGGGCAGAACGACGACGTGGTCCCAATTTCACGGCGTGATACTGCCATTGGAGACACGGTCTGTCCACCCCCACCACCTTCTCCCTCGTTTTTGACCTCCTGCACCACTTCACCATCCCCACCTGTAGATGTGTCAATGCTTTACGTATCCTTCCTCAACGATTTGCCGCTCACGTCTAATTGAATTGTGCCGTCTTCGGAATGCGTAAAAGAATGTAGAGGAGTTGGCAATACCAGAGAAGATGGCCTCCATGTTGGGCTCCTCACCAGCCGAGCTTGGATACGTGCAGCTGGGGTTGCAACTTGGGGTGGGCACTTTCGGCAAGGTAGGCCATTATTTCTTTCATTTTTTAATGCCTATTTTTTGTTTGTATGGTTGATGAATCGTGGCTGGCGTTGGGTGCGGGGTGCTTCTGCTACAGGTGTGGATGTGCAAATGGAGGCCTCGGGACGGCGTAGTGGTCGATGCGGCTTGTAAAATTGTGGACATGAAGGGCTTGCAGGCCAACCTGCGTACTCAGCTGGCTGAGAGTGTGGAAGCTGTGTATATAAAGAGCAGCATGAGCCACCCGCACGTAGTACAAACCATGCAAGTGTACAAAGTGCTTGCGCAGCAGGATGCGTTCTCCGGTGGACCAGGGTATTCCAGACCCGATGATGGATTGGAGCTGTGGATAATTCAGGAGCTGTGCAATATGGGTGATCTGGCTGCGTATAACAAGGTGGGTAGGGTGGCCCTATCTACATTCTGTTTATGCCAGTGAGTACGAGTGTCTTTGTGCTGAATAATACGGTGTGTGTGTGTGTGTGTGTGTGCGCGCGCGCGCGTGCTGCTGCTGTCAGGCCTCATTGCAGAAGCCACGAAAGAGCAAATCCTTCGGTGTTGTGCTTGACATTCTGTGGGAGGTTATGTCTGCGCTCAATTTTTTGCACGAAAGAGGTGTTGTCCACGCGGACCTGAAGCTGGACAACATCCTGCTGCAGCAAAACAGCAACAGTGCAAAGGGTTTTGTGTGCAAGGTACGTTCTGTGTGGACGTGAGTGTGTGGGTGTGTTTGTGTGCGTATTGAACTAGTGAGAGAAGGGCAGGTGAAGGTGTTCACTGCGCTGGGCGTGTCATAAACTCTGTCTGAAGTATTGTCCACACGGCGGCACAGGTTGGAGACTTTGGTGTGTCTCATGTGATGATGGACCGCGACTATTACTATTCCAGTTCGATGTCAGGTGATAGTGCTGAACTCTTGTACCAGTTTCTCCATCCCTTACAGCCTTTTTCTGAGCGCAAGTCAATGAAAATGCGCGAGTTAATATTGATTTCGTCCATGCCATAGGTGAAGTGCGCATCCTTGCCCCGGAGGTGCTGAGGTCTAACAAGATCTCAAAGAAGATGGACACCTTCAGCTTCGGAATTCTCATGCACGATCTCTACTGCCCCCCGATCTTGGGATGGCAGAGGTCAGTCCCTTCCCCTCCTATGTTGCATAACAGCACAGGGCTGCCCAAACGGTCCTTGAGTCTTTTAACGGCCTGTGAAACCGGTGGTGGTGCTTCTCAATACCTGTCAGGGACTCCTTTCCGGTGGTGTGCACAAAGACTCTCACTGGGGAACGTCCAGAATTCCCTGTCGACACGCACCGAGCTTATAAGGTATGCCAAAGGAAAATATACGTAGTAACATGTAATGAGGTTAAAACAAAATATGCTCCCTGATATATACTTAGAAGGTATGCCTAAACAATATATAGTTAAGGTATGCTAACGGAAATAATACTTAGTAGTAGCATGTACTAATGAGGTAAAGTCAAGGAACATTTACTTTGTGATATTTTCTTCAAAGGTATACAAAAGGAAAATGTACTGAGTGATACATACTTATCAGGTATGCCAGAGGAAAATACTGGTAACATATAGTCATACCAAGGTGTACCACGGTATTAATGAACCCTAATAAACCAGCTGTTTTTACTCAGCTATAATTGTTCTCATTTAGTCGGACCGGTGCTGACCGCCAACGATAATGCGCACCTTCCGCGACATTTGAAAACAGGAATTAGCGGAGGCGTGCTGGAGTGATGACCCTGCGGAGCGCCCCTCCGACGCGGACGTTTTGTCGCGACTGCAGTCGTTGTTTCAGCTTGAGCTGGAGTCGTCCTCGGCCAATAGCGCATCAACTTCGGCGGTGCCATAGGGCAAGTGGACGTCTGCTTCCGGAAGCTATCAGGGTGTCAGAGGACAGCTTGTTACTGTTCCAATTTTTTTGGTAGCATTTCGTATGCTTTTAACTTTTCCACAGACTGGAAGATAATATATTATAACCTAGGCGATAACCCTAGAACATACAATGAGGTGTATTAGCCCTATTAGGCAGTCAAACACCACCACTATTGTGTTGCCACCACACTCGATTGTACCTACACGCCAAAACCTTCTATTTTTCCTCCTAAATTGACTTTAAAACTGTTAACCGAGCTCTCGCCTAAGTTCATGGCAAGAGCCGTGGGAATTCTTTTTCTCATGTGGCGGCGGAAAGTGGTGTGTGACCAGATAACTTGTAAACTGCCCAACTCACGCACCTTTAGCAAGAGAGCGCCTTTCCACCAAAGTTGATGATCATCACGTCATCGGTGCTGGGTTTTAGCATCGGTGTCAAACTGCGGGGTTTTGAAAATAGATTTTATTGAAATCGGTGATTACTATCGTCAGCAAGCAACCAATCCTTGAGAAGCATCAATGGGATCGATTGTGCATCGAGAAACATGCGTTGCTTGGGTCACGGCTCAAACGAAGACATTAGCTCGTGATTCGGAGAATTGAGGTGGTTAATACCCACTATATCACAAACATTGCGACATTCAAGACTACTCCGTCGCAAATGTCTTATTATGTGGCAATTCAATCACGTAATATTAACTTGCCTCCGCATCAAAGTTGCTTGATCTTTGTTTTTAGGCTTTGAATGTAATACGTCGCAAATGCGTGTTGTAGCAACACTCCCATGATAATTGCGTTTGTGATGATACTTTGTTAATTCGAGCTCAACCGGCAATTGTCATTTGTGTAAGAGATTTGTTATATATTTTTACAAACTTCATTCGCATGTGCGGTAGGCATCAAGGTAAAACCACTGGTGGCTAAACCGCGCACCCCAGACATCGACCGGAAGAAAGAGTTTATTCCCCGTAGTAGGGATGTGGCATCGGATGGCCAAAGTTTAGCGTAGAGGAAAAAGGGCCGAAATGTTTGTTTGCACCTTACATGCAAAGACTGCGCTCGACATATTGGCGAAGGAAATCCGCACGCGCGTGGCGAGTACTTGTTGACGGCAAGACCATGGAATTGCACAAGGATAGATTGCATATAGTACAAGAGTAACAACGTGACAGAAGAAATACTAATAGTTGTGTTGTATGTTATTCTAGTTATACGTTGCAGATAGTTATTGTAATATTGAAATTGAAATTGTTTACAACATGTACCGTATGCGCCGGTTTTTCACCAAAAAGCCGGATGCGTCGGCTGCTGTCTCTGGGCCCTCCCAACTATGTCAAACAGGGAACTTACAAGTCAGGGCTAGACCGTGAACCACCTATTGGGGAGGTGCGTTATGCGGAGGCTCGGCGAGTGGTCGTGCGTGATTTGGTGCGGTAGACAAGGAGGAGATAATGCAGCCATTGGACGGTGTGTGCATGGAGTGAAGAAAGGATGCGAGATGTGTCGAGTCGTGCTTTGGTGACTAGTTTGTCGGGAGGGTCGGTGCGGAGGGTGAGGAGAGAGGTGAGACTTGCTATGGTGGACGAGTGCGGAGTGCCCGTGCGGCTCATGACTATGGGTAAGATGTCGACTTCGGTACCTGGCCAGTGGTTTCGGATGGCATTTGCGAGGGGTGTGTATTTGTCCCTAATCAAGCTAGCTGTGTGTGAGAGGTTGTGGTCGGTGCAGTACTTCCACTCCCCTATCTGTATTTTCCTGATAGATGAGTATCGGCGGCGGCCGTTGTTGTGACCGACGAAGCGAGGTTCGAGGAGGCGTATGAAATCGGGTTTGTACGCCGGGGGACGGAGTGCAGGCGGGAGGATTTCGGGGGGGAGGATAGCGGGGCACGAGGTTAGGGAGTCGGGCGAGAGACCTTCGTCTGCGTCAACAAGGCGGGTGGGCATGTGGGTGGGGTGCGGGGGGTGACAGTCAAGAGGGGTGTAGGTGGGGGTGGGGCGGGTGAAAGACTTGATGGGTTTGTTACCGAAGTCTGCAGTGATAGTCTCCCAGCGACCTCCGTTGTGGCGTTCCAGGAGGGATAGTAGGAGTTGTAGCGCGCTGTTGTGACGGTCCTGTCTTAGGCCAGACATGGATGGGCAGTTACCGGCCATGTGGCCGTTGCTGGTGAATTGGCCACACATGGGACAGCGCATGGTGGGGTTGTGTGTGAGGAGGCGGGTGTTGTGGACGCCCCATATGAATTCTTGTTTGTGGGTGAATTGGGTGTTGGTGAGTGTTGTGAGTTTTTTGTGGAAGGTGAAGTCGGCGCCGTCTGCCGCGGCGCGGGCGAGGAGGGCGCCGTGTTTGGATGTCTGTGAGAGGGGTGTAAGTGTGTGTTTGCAGCTGTGGGTGTGTGCGTCGGCTTTGAGGTTTGTGTATATGTATGGTATGGGTGCCCCTTGAGTCTGTGGTATGAGGGTGTAAGGCCAGGTCCAGTGACCGATGGACACGTCCGAGCCTGTGTTGTATGTGGTGTTTGGTGTTTGACCATCCGCTATCTGGTTAGCGAGTGCGTCAGCGAGGTCGTTGCCGAGTGAGTGGTTGTGTGCTTTAATTTTCCCGAGATGTGTGCGGATGCCTGCGTTGCAGCGGGTTATGATGGTGCGTGTGATAGAGAGGAGTGTGTCGCGGTGGATGTTGTGCCTATAAGCGGAGGGGCAGTTAAGGTATCCTTGTATGAGACGGAGGGAGCACGCACTGTCAGTTAGGAGGTGGGTATGGCCTAGTTGGAGGCCTATGTCAATGCCAGCTAGTTCGGCTCGATTGATAGTATGGGAGGGAGGGGTAGAGGTCACCAGGATTTTGACGTTGGTGTCCGAGGCTGGGTGGGTGGCTGCGGCCCCTAGAGGGGAGCTGCTTCCTTTTTTCGAGCCGTCTGTGTATACGAAGTCCTGCCAGTTCCAAGCAAGAGTGCCTCTGGTGGGGGAGTATGTTAGTTGTGTGCGTTCTTGGAGGGGGTAGGTAAGGGGGTGAGTGGGGTTGGGGGGGAAGTAGTATATGCCTGCGGAGTGAGGTGAGTAGGAGTCTGTGAGGTATGGAGGTGGGATGGTGATGGTGGGGTTCGGGAGGTGTGTGTCGTATATGGACTCGAGGGTGTTGTGGAGTGCGGTCATGGCAGTGTGTGAGGGTAGGGTGGGGAGTGCGAGGGAGTTAGCTACGAGGTAGATGTCGACCATCCAGCGTGTTCCGAATGGGGTAGGGGTGGGGTGGCCTGTGTGTTGGTCTGGGGGTAAGAAGGTGTTCGCGTCATTG